>JABTTQ020000334.1:0-135158 GCA_016081115.2 Rehmannia glutinosa | reverse complement strand
AAATAACATGTTTGTTAGGGACTATGTGAACAAAATGAAAGGTTTATTTGATGCTCTAGTTTGCAGCGATTAAGAAAATAGACGAATCTGATTAAGTGATGCATATTCTTGAAGCTAAAGCGATGAATATAATTCTGTTGTTAGTGTGTCATCTAGACTTGAGCCTTACACTGTGCCACAAATTCAAGCACTTTTGCTAAGTTTTGAATCTAGACTGGAAGCCATTTACACTGATAACATCAACACTTATGGTTCTATTCCCACGACCAATACCATCACTCAAGCTCAACAACCATATATGAGAAATAACCAACAACCTTTTCCAAATTTCAGGGGTAAATTTCAGTACCCTAGGGGTGGTAGAAATGAAACTAGAGGTGGCTTTTTCAGAGGCATGGGAGGTTGAAATGGAGTAAATAAAGTGACTTGTCAAGTCAGCCAAGGTTCTGGGCACATAACAGATAGGTGTTGGTATAGATATAACTCTAACTATTTAGGAGGCAGTGATCCACCAATTCCAACTCAGAATCAAAGTCTCCACATGAACCCCAGCTTGAATATGGCTCAGTTCCAGCCTCAAACTTCCAGCTACATACCATCCTCTCATACTGCTTCTTTTGACACCAATTGGTATCCTGATTCAGGAGCAACCAATCATGTGTCAAATGACCTGAGCTACCTTAACATTGTAACTTAATATTATGGCAATAATAGAGTGCAAATGGGAAATGGAACATGTGAGAGTATTACTCATATTGGCACTGGTTATTCTCCAAATTCCTCTCATTCGAAAGCTTTCATTCTTAAAAATTTATTACATGTTCTTGGTATTTCCAAAAATTTATTGAGTGTTTCTCATTTTGCCAAAAATAAAATGTATTTTTTGAATTTCACCCTTCCTTTTGTCTTGTAAAGGATCGAGCAACTCATCACGTCCTTCTCACATGGAGTGTTAAGGAAGGATTTTACAGCTTCAATCTTCATTGTCTCAGGTCTAACAAAAATTCAAGAAGTGTTTCTACCAGTCCTCAAAACTCCAACCATCACCAATGGAGCCCTACTGTTAACTTTGTTTCTCTAGGTCCTAAGTTAGATTTAGAATTATGGCATCAAAGATTAGGTCATGCAAAACTATGAGACAGTTGAAAGAGCTCTCAAGTTTTTGTAATTTGTCTTTTCATTTGAATAAAATTTTGTCTTTATGTTCCTCTTGTCTTTGTTGCTAAAAGTCATAAATTGCCATTTTCCAACTCTCTACTTCTACCTATAACACACCTCTTGAACTCATACACACACGATCTATGGACCCCGCCCATCAAGTCCACCAATGGTTACACTTATTATGTGACATTTATTGATGCATGTACTAAATTTTCTTGGATATATTTTCTCAAACATAAATCTGATGTATATAATGCATTTATTCATTTCAAAAACCTTGCTGACAATCAATTAAACACCAAAATCAAACAATTTCAAAGTGATGCATGAGATGAATTTATAGCCTTAACCAAACTTCTCCAAGACTGTGGGATTTTACACAAAATGTCTTGCCCTTACACACCCAAACAAAATGGGGTTGCTGAAAAAAGACGTACATATTGTTGAAATGGGCTTATCTCTTCTTGCTCAGTCCCATTTACCATTCAAATACTAGGATGATGCATTCTCTACTGCAGTGTACATTATTATTAGGATTCCCAATCAACACGCCAAGCATAAAACACCTCTTGAGCTCATATATAACCATAAACCTAACTATTTGAGACTCGTAGTCTTTGTTGCCTTTGCCACCCTTACCTCGGACCTTATAATAAACACAAACTCCACTTTAGATCCTCTCCTCGCACATTTATTGCTATAGCAATCGGCCCTGAAGGGTATGAAGTCTTACTATCAAATGGAAAGGTCATTGTTTCTTGTGTTATTTTTGATGAAAGTAATTTTCCTTTGATTCATATCATTCCAACACCACTTGTTCATCTCACATTGCTAATATTTCTACCCATTCTCCTCTTATCAGTCCTCATCTTTTTTCTTCACCATCTCTTCTCTCATCCCCTCTTACACCAGTCTCACACTATTCTCTTCCTTCTGTTTCTCCAATTTCTCATCATCAGTCTTTCTCCTTCTTCACATGGCTTACATATGATAGTCTCTTCTCATCTCAATCTCGCATCATTTTCTCGATTCAGATTGGGCCTCGATTTGGATGACTCAACATCGTGGATTTTGTGTTTATTTGGGCAACAACCTTGTCTCTTTTTTTTTTGAGCAAAAAAAAAGAGACAAGGTTGTCTCTTGGAGTGCTAAGAAGCAATCTTCTTTTTCCAGAAGCAGCACATAGGCTGAATATCATAGCCTTGCTCATGCCTCAGCTGAAGTTTCTTGGATTACCTATTTGCTTCATGAACTTCAGGTTCCATAAACTCGGACTCCAATTGTATGGGTAGACAATTTAAGTACAATCTCATTGACATCCAATCCTATTCTTCATGCTCGTACCAAACACATTGAATTGGATTATCATTTCGTACAGGAAAAAGTCTCAGCTAGAAAATTACAAGTTTTGCATGTTCCATTAGTTGATCAAGTTGCTGATATATTTACTAAACCTCTTGGACTCCAATTTTTCACTAGGCTGATCAAGTTGCTGATATATTTACTAAACCTCTTGGACTCCAATTTTTCACTAGGCTTCGGAACAACTTAATGTTGTTCCTCTAGCCCAACTCAAATTGAGAGAGGGTGTTAACATTACTCTTCATCATCCAACATCAAATGATAAGCAGGGTACTGATAAGCAGAAGACATGATAAGAGCATCTTTGATACAATGGCAGATTTATCATGAGAGATTATCAAGCTATATGATTGTGACAAGTGTCACCGTCTTGGATTAGGATAGTACAAGTTTGTTACATAAAATATTCCATTTAGATAAGATTTGTTGAGCTTATCCCTTTTATAATCTAGCTATAAATATAGTAGTTGTACAATCAATTAATCATCAATTCAAAAAGTTCTCTGCAAGCTTTTTAGTGTTTTCAATATGGTCGTTTCCCTTACACTATTTCATTGGTTTTATTTTTCACTTACATAATCTAAACATGTTCGTATATACCTACGGTATTTATGTCGGTAAATTTTAAAATTGTCGGCAATCTGTCAGTAAATTTAAAAACCGTCGTTAAACTTCTCGGTACAATTTGGGGTATATAATATTTTTTATTTTGTAGGTGTTCTATGGGTAACTGTAATTTAGTGACAAAATTGTTTCTGTCGGTAATTTGAAATTTTCTTATAGTGATATACTATATATTAGCCATTATATCTAAGTGTGTATATATATACACACTTAGATATAATGGTTAAATTGCATTTTTGGTACACTAATTTAGGGTTGCACTTTCGTCCACCAATTTCAGGGTCTGTCAAATTAGGACACAAATTTATAATTTTTTGCACATTGAGTACACTTGTTGTCGAAAATATTTCCACAATTTTGATTTCTGACAAGTGTATTCAATGTGCCAAAAATTATAGATTAGTGTCCTAATTTTCCATACCCTTGAATTGGTGGACGAAAGTGCAACTGACCCTAAGTTAGTGTACCAAAAATACAATTTAGCTGAATATAAACAAATGAAAAGTGCGGAGGAGCTAACCTTTTCAAAAAACCTATAGAAAGCATGAGTACATGGATGGGTCAATGCAGGTCTCAAGGGGTGTGAGTAAGGTTTAGAAGGGGAGGGGGTTGAATAAACTTTACCAAATTTTTGATTTTAGTCCTTTTAAAATTACAACAGAGTTGACTCAAACAACTGTGTCCTTCAGGGACATCTAAGTTGGTTATTCAGCTAAGTTAGCTACTCAATAGACTCGATAGAGCTGTTGATGGAATAACTCGGTTGTTTAACCTAAACTTAACTTGGCTGGTTTGGTTTTATCATGGAAGACTTAACACCCTTGATTTGTTTTAAGTTTATTTTAACACTTGATTTTTAGCACTTGGTTATTAATCAGTTGGATAGCAAATATGATTCTAACAACAGATATAATGTAAGTATGCAAGAAAGTAAAGGTGCTAAAAAAATATGACACAAATATTTTTATAGAGGTTCGAAGATGGGGTAATTCTTCTAATCCTCTCTTCTCCAACTCCTGGAGGAATCCACTAAATGTGATCGGTTACAAAGTGGTGAACAGTCCGAGACAACCTTGATCACACCGCCCTTCTCTTGCGACTGAGAACGCTTCTTCACAAGGCATTTGCGCTTGCATTTTACTTCTTTCAAGTTCTTGGATCTGATCACGTATCCCTTCAACAAACTTGATACTGGTTCGACCTTGAACCTTCCTATAATCCTCCTTGGAAAGTAGACCCCTTTTGATTCTTCAAAAATTTCATCTTCAACGGATTTGAAGTTGTCTTTCCTTCACAGCTTCTATTGGATCGATTTCCTTCGAGTTTCAGGCTTGAGGATTTGCTTGAATGTACTTGAGAATATTGCAGGTTAATTGCTTGAATAATGATTTCTTGTTCGTGGTTCAGGTTCACAAGGTAACCTCTTCTCAATAAATTCCTCAGCCTTTTATAGTGCACTTTTGAAATTTTGCCCGTTGAAGAGATTGGCTAATTTCAAAAGTTACTTGTGTTCGTTGGCTTGTCTTGTCTGCAGTCCTTGATGTTGACATTTCCTTGTATTAAATGTCTTGCAACATTGCAGATTTTCTGACACATGGTGCAGTGCTTCCCATTGGTTTATTCTTTTTGCACAAAACTGGGACTAACACTTTACACTTGACAGCTTTGACATGTTACTATTCTGAGTAACATTCTTGACTTTAATCAACGGATCTAAGTCAGTTGTCTTGACTAGACTGATGTCTTTACCCCAGGTGACTTGAGTCAGCTTTCCAGTCATTGGATGCTCAACTATCACTTCAACCTTGAGACATGGATTTTTGAGCTAACTTGACCGGCACTTCAACGACTATTCCTCACCGACACACCTTCAAATGAGTCCTCGACTTCTTCTTGACCATACTTAGCCGACACACAACAGTATTCAATCCAAATCCATGATTGACTTCTTGTATTCCTTGGCATAAATGACTTGACTCGACCTTTTCCAAATTTATCTATTGCAATACAAATTACAAGGAAAATGGGGTGCCAACTTCCTAGTTTAAGTTTTACATGATATCATCAAAATTCATAAAATAAATTTCCTAACAGTCAACATCAGAAGCTGCAAAACAAGAAAAGCCAACGAAGAGATTAGTTGGGATTCAAACGGAGAGTTAACCACTCAACAGTTCTCTCGAAAGAGCAGTTGATAGAGTAACTCAGCTGAAGAATTGCAACAGGTTATAAAATAAGTTTTCTTTTAAGTCAACAGAAGACTTACATCCTTTTTGAGTTTGTTAATCAACAATTAATGATTTTATAGAGTTATATGCAGAAATATAAGTGAATAAAGTAAAGACACAATAATTATAGTGGTTCGAGGATGAGATAATTCCTCTACTCCACTATTCTCCTACTCCAGGAGGAATCCACTAATGTAATAGTTCACTTTAGTTACAAAAGGTATAGTCCGAATATTCTTATTCACACAACCAGCTACTCGTGAGACTCAGTTCTTCACTAGAGAGCTCCCTAGCTACTTCAGCTCTCTGAATCTGCAGAATTTGTTCACACAACCCTTCTACAATTCAAAACTTGGTTTGATCCTTAACCGCACTGTACTCCTTCAATCATTGGCAGTGTAGACCTCAAATTTAATTTCACAGAGGTTTCCTCTTCAATTAATCAACAACTTCAATATTTCACAGTGTGTGTTGGATGAAGTGTCTTTGAATAATCTTGTCGATGTCTTATTTAGCTCGAGAGAGATATTGGATTTCTTACTTGTTCACTTTTTATTTCTTGTATGTCTTCTGTCATTTTTCTGTCTGAAACATTCTCAATATTTATAGTAAGGATTTGAATTTTATCCATTGAAAAGATAGAAAATATTCAAACCTAACTTTATGTTCTTTGGCTTGTTTTGTTTCGTAGCTTTTGATGCTGACCCATCCTTATACTAAGGTTTTTTGTAGGTTTTTTGAAAAGGTGTGAGCTCATTCGTACTTCCCATTTGTTTAATTCGGCTAAATAACATTGTTGGTAGACTAACTTAGGGCCAGTTGCACTTTCGTCCACCAATTCCAGAGTCTGGCAAATCAGGACACTTATTTATAATTGTTTGCACATTGAGTACACTTGTTGTCGGAAATCGAAATTGGGAAAATTTTTCCGAGTGATTTTCAATTTTCGACAACAAGTGTACTCAATGTGCAAAAAAATATAAATTAGTGTCCTAATTTCCACGCCTAGAAATGGTAGACGAAAGTAACCTAAAGACCCTAAGTTAGTGTAAAAAAATGCAATTTAGCTTAGATATAATATTTGTATGAATATGTAATATGTATATATTTATAATTATCATATATTTATTTTTTGTAATTTAAATATTGTGAAATATATAAATATATTTATATATTAGTAATAAAATTTGTAAGAATATATAAACACACATGTAGACACATATGAGCGTGCACCCACACGCACATGTATATTAATAAACATATATGTGATTTTATATATTCATATATTTGTAGGTATAGGAATATATTTCTATATAATAAATAATATTTTCATAAATGGATAAATATATGTACATATTATATATATATATATATATATATTTATTTTTTCGTAGATATGTGTATTTTTTTTATAGAAATGTGAATATATAAATTATATTAATACATTTACAAATAATTGTACGTAAATACAATATATCTATATATTTATTTTAAATATTTATATATTTTTAAATATCTAATATAACTATTGGAAATTTGAGTTTGAGAAAATGGGCGTCGTCCCGACTTTGACTAAATTTTCGGTGGCTAAGAATTTAATTTTGGAGGAATTAAATTATATATTATTAATCTACGTTTCGAGTAGATGTTCGTATTATTTTTTATTTCTCAAAACCGAATTTTGGTGAGTGAGAAATTAATACACGAAGGTAGCCACATAAATGGGCATTATGTAAAGATTATGTAAAGGGAAATGAAAGGCTTTTGCCTTATCCCACATGGAATACAAATCATAGTTTATTTACTAGAAGGTGTTATTTGTTGTATAAACTATAACACAAGTGGATGATCACAAGTGGGCCACACGCGCGCACGCCGCGCAGCGCCCGACCCGGCCTGGACCTGGGCTGGGCCGGGACATGCCAACCCTATTGGGCCCGGGTCCTGGTCCACTAAAGTTTTGCCACTCGAAAATGGGCTTGGCCCAGATTCGAGTGACTGTTGGACTGTTGAAGCCCAATGAATCTGGACATTATAGGTGTCGATTCGTGATCATGGAGTTAGTAACTCCTACGTGTGATCATCCGAAAAGAGCCCACTACTTGTCTGCGGTATGGAGTAGTGGGGTGTAACATCTGGGATGTTACAATTGGATTAATGCCCACTACCTTTTTATCTCCTGCAGGTGTTGGTTGTCTATAAAATCATTGTTGTGCATTGTAGATTTTACACAGAAAATTCATAGCATTTCATACACCTCCAAAAGCTATTTTCTACATTCCGCACTAAGTCCAAAGAACTATCTTGACTGTTTCTAGTTCGAAGGTGTTTTACGTTAGTGGTGCTACTACGCAGAAGATGTAAGCCGTTTTATCTTTGGAAGCAATACATCAAACCATGAGCACTAGCCGGGACGTAATTACTTTGCGGAAACCCCGATCATCCCTCATGCTCAAGCTGAAAATCCCGAAACATTCATGGGTTTCGACTTCAAGAGGTGGCTGCAAAAAATGTTGTTCTACCCGACTACCATAAGTCCGGGGCGAAGTATCGACCGAGGATGCTCCTGTTCTTTGAGAAAACGAAATGAATCTTTGAAAAACGCACCGCATTTGATGCGTGGGGCCAGGGTGATTTCTGTGCGTAACTATGTCCTAAACGGATTTAGTGATGCACTTTACAAATGTGTATTGTCTTTGTGAAATCCTCCAAAGAATTGTGGGATTCTTTGGAGAAAAGTAAAAACCGAGGATGCTTGATAAAGAAATTTGTTGTCGGTAAGTTCTTGATTTTGTGATGGTTGATTCTAAAACCGTGACTTAACAAATTCGAAGTTCCATTGATCCTACATAAAATCTCTGAGGAATGGCTTTGGAAGCATTCCAAGTGGCCGCCTTGATTGAGTAATTGCCCCCAAGTTGGAGGAATTTCAAGAATTATTTCAAACATAAGCGAAAGGAGATGGGACTAGAGGATCCGATTGTCAAACTCGAGAATTGAGGAAGACAATAGGAGGATTGACTCTAAGTCCAAGCTTGTCCCTATGGAGTCAAAAGCCAACTTGATGGAGCACGGCTCGTCAAGTAACTCAAGAAAAGGCCTAACGATAAAGGCAAGAAACCGCAATCGAAAATTCCAGGGAGCTTGCTACAAATCGTGGCAAACCGAACCATATGGCAAAGGACTCCACAACGAAAGAAAAAGAAAACCAAACCGTAGTCCAATGCCAATGTGGTTGAAAAAGGGAGGAGAAGTCGTGAAGTTGACATGTCGGGTGGTGTTTGAAGCCAATTTGGTGGATAACCCAAAAGAATGGTTTGTGGATACCTTGCGGCTTGCCATGTTTGTTCGATAAGGATGCATTCTCTTCTTACATCCCATCGACCAGGAAGGAAGCTCCATATGGGGAATCACGCCTCTTCTTATGTTCTTTGGCGTTGGAATGGTGGTGCTAAAGCTTACTTCGAAAGCGATTGAAGTCAAGGCAAGGATGTCTTTGCATGTCCCCAGGACATCCGCAAAAATCTGGTTTCGGGTTCGCCGGTCAACCATGGGTTTAGACTAGTTTTGAGTCCAAAAGCTTGTCTTAGCAAATTTGGACAGTTCCTTGGTAGGGGTTATCTAGACAAAGGATTGTTCAAAATGAATGTAATATTTGTCGCCGTTTTGGCGAGAATATGAATAAGAATGAATCTTCTTCTTTATATTGATGAGTGCTCTAATTTATGGCATATTAGATTAGGACATGTAAATCGAAATGCTATAAAAAGATTGGTAAATTTAGAATTGATTAATTTACAGAAGTAAACTCACAAAGAAAATGTGAAGTTTGTGTTGAAGCTAAAATGGCTAAATTACCGTTTCATTAGGTTGAAAGGAGCACTTCACCTTTAGAGCTAATACACACTGATGTGTGTGATCTAAAATTTGTGCAAACTAAAGGTGGTAAAAAATATTTCATCACATTTATTGATGATTGCACAAGATTTTGCTACTTATACTTGTTAAGAAGCAAAGATGAAGCGTTAGAGGCTTTTAAGAATTATAAAAATGAAGTTGAAAATTAACTTGGCAGCCGGATTAAAATAATTCAGAGTGATAGAGGTGGCGAATATGTTGCACCATTTGAAGAGGTACCCAGTCGGGCATAATTCATCAAACAATAGCACCATATTCACCACAGTCTAACGGTGTTGTTGAACGCAAAAATCGGACTCTAAAAGAGATGATGAATGCCATGTTGATAAGTTCCGGATACCCCGAGGAATATGTGGGGGAAGGTCGTTTTAACACCAACCACATATTGAATAAAATACCACTTAAAGGAAAGATAAGACACCTTTACGAATTGTGGAAAAATCGTAAGCCTTCTTATAAATACCTTAAAGTGTGGGGTGTTTGACTAAGGTAGCAATACCTGAACCAAAACAAGTTAAAATTGGACCAAAGATAGTTGATTGTGTCTTTGTGGGATATGCATACCAAAGTAGTGCATATAGGTTTATGATACATAAGTCAGAAAATCCAGAAATGACTGAAGGTACCATAATCGAATCAAGGAGTGTTGTATTCTTTGAGGATGTCTACCCTTGTAGAGAAAAGTTAGAAGTGATTACTAATAAAAGAACTCACGAAACTGCAAGTGGTTCAACACCAATTAGTGAAGAACCGAGACGCAGTAAGAGGTCTAAGACGACTAAGTCTTTTGGGCCAGATTACATAACATTTATGTTAGATGGTGAGCCAAACTCGATTAAAGAGGCTCTAAGTAGTCCAGATGCTCCGCTCTGGCAAGAAGCTATCAATAGTGAAATTGAGTCTATTCTGCAAAACCATACTTGGGAGTTGGTTGATCTCCCTGCTGGTCATAAACCTTTAGGATGTAAATGGATCCTAAAGAAGAAATATAAAGCAGATGGAACTATTGATAAGTATAAAGCACGGCTTGTAGCCAAAGGCTTTAAACAAAAAGAAGGATATGACTTCTTTGATACCTATTCTCCAAGAATTGAGGATTGCGTCTATTCGGTGCTTCGCGATTGCGCCTTGCACAATCTAGAGGTTCATCGATGGATGTCAAGACGCCCGTTTCGAATGGAGAGATAGATCTTTGAAATCTACATGGAACAACCTGAAGGGTCTTTGCACCCGGCCAAGAAAAGAAGGTGTGCAAGTTAATAAGATCCTTGACGGACTGAAACAAGCTCCAAAACAATGGCATCTTAAGTTTGACAATATGATGTTGTCAAATGGATTTAAAATCAACGAGTGTGATAAATGCGTATATGTCAAAGGGACATCGGAAGCATTTGTCATAGTTTGTCTATACGTGAGACGATTTGTTAATCATGCGCAGATAGTCATGATACTATCATGGAGCCTAAAAGAATGTTAAAGAGGAACTTTGACATGAAGGATATGGGGACCGGCTTGATGTAATCCTTGGGATAAAAATCGTGAACTCCTAATGGAATTATCTTGTCACAATCCCACTATGTGGAGAAAGTGCTCAAGAAATTCAATGCTTTTGATTCACCGTCAAAAGACGCCCATTGATTTAAGTATAAATCGGTTGCTAATAAAGAGAACCAGTGGCTCGAGATGGAATACCGACGTATAATTGGCGGTCGATGTACATCACAAATTGTACACGCCCGACTTGGCCTACCTCAGTAAATATGTTGAGTAGGTTCACGAGCAATCCAAGCCATGAAGCGTTAACCAGGGTGTTAAAATACTTGAAGTATACCTTGGATTATGGGCTATACTACTCAAGATATCCACTGTATTTGAAGGATATAGTGATACTAGTTGGATTTCGATTCGAAAGATTCTTATTCAACTAGTGGATACATATTCACCATTGGAGGTGGTGCGGCATCGTGGAAGTCCACGAAGCAAACATGTATAGCTCGGTCCACCATGGAATTCGAGTTTATAGCTTTGGATAAAGCTGGTGAAGAAGCGAGTGGCTTCAAACTTTCTGGAAGACATTCCATGTTGGAAGAAGCCTCGCGCTTACGTAATGATTCACGTGATGGCCAAGCGCTATTGGAAGGGCACAGAGCAATATGTATAACGGTAAGTCTAGACATATTCGTTTGGAGACACAATACCGTTAGGCACAATTGATCTCAAATGGTGTGATGTCAATTGACTACGAAAGTCAAAAGATAATTTGGCATCCTTTGACAAAAGGACTAAATCGAGATCAATTGGGTAAATTGCTAGAGGGAATGGGTTTGAAGTCCACAAAGTAAAAATAACTATCATAGTGGTAACCCAACCATGATGACTGGAGATCCCAAGAACTTGGTTCAATGGGAAAACTAAACTATGAATGTTATATTGTAACACTTGGAGAGAATGTTATAACCCATCCCTAGAAAGCAAAACCAAGTGTTGAAACACCCGCAAAGTTGTGGTGAGGCTAAGTCATTTGACTTTTAATGATTCCTACACGTCGTTGAGGTTGAGTATGGCGGGTTACTCGGATAGGAGATCACCTATATAAGTGAGAAGTGCGGGCGCTTCAAAGTAACACTTATGAATCCAAAGTGGTTCCATGGCAAACGGACACAAAATGTGAGAACAAGGTGTTGAGACCTTATTGTTAATATCATTGACTCGGTATACACCATGGAGGAATAGTTCAGCGTGCGTCCCACTAAGCCGCGCCAGTACCGATGGTATTGACTACGGAAGGTTCAAAGCCATAAGCTACCTTTCCGAATGCAATATTGTCTCTTGAGGACTCGGTTTGCGTGTTTGCATTCATGCATGCATTAATTTCCACTCATGTGGGGATTGTTGGAAATTTGGGTTTGAGAAAATGGGCGTCGTCCCGACTTTGACCAAATTTTCGGTGGCTAAGAATTTAATTTTGGAGGAATTAAATTATATTTTATTAATTTATGTTTCGAGTAGATGTTCGTAGTATTTTTTATTTCTCAAAACCGAATTTTGGTGAGTGAGAAATTAATACACGAAGTGTAGGTCCCAAGGGGTGTAAGTGTAAGGTTTAGAAGGGGGGGTTGAATAAACCTTACCAAATTTTCGATTTAGTCCTTTTAAATCTACTGAGTTAATTCTACACACCGTGTCCTTGATGGACAATCGAATTAGTCACTCAAGTAGAGTTAATCTCTCAACGATTTCGAAATTGGCTATTGATGGAAGTAACTCGTTGTTGGCTACAATTTAACTCACCGTGGTTTTATTTTTTGGAAGACTTAACACCCTTAAGTTTGATTAAGCAAGATATTAGAGCTTGATTTAGTACTTGTAAATTATCAAATGGATAGCAAATTTATCGTGAGATATAAGCGCTTAAAAGTGCGGGAATTTAAATGTTTGAAATGTAAATGACACAAGAAAGGTTTTATAGAGGTTCAAGATGGGGTAATTCTTCTACTCTCTCTCTTCTCCAACTCCCCGGAGGAATCCACTAAGTAATGATCGGTTTACAAAGTGGTAACAGTCCGGATACAAGTCTTGATCACAACAACCGACTTGATCCTTAGGACTCGATCCTGAGACGCCTTGATCACTCGGTGGCTTCTCGCATGCGACTCAGAACTTTTCTTCACTGGCGCAAATTTGCTACTCTGACTCACTTGCTCAAGCTCTTTGGATTTGATCACGAAGCCCTCCAAAAGCTTAAGACTTGTTCAACCTAGAACCTTTCTACAATCCTTCCTGGAATGTAGACCCCTTGTTTTCAAAGGTTTCCTCTTCAATCAAGTTGAAGTTCTCTTTCCTTCACGGTAAGTGTTGGATTGATGTACTTGAAATGTAGGCTTGAGGATTGAGATTGTTTCAGCTTTTTCTAATGTGCTTGTATATCTCACGTATGTGTCCTTCATGCTTCTTTTTTTTTCAAAACAAACTCCTCGGCCTTTTATAGTGAACTTTCAAAAATTTGCCCGTTGAAGAGATAGGCTTATTTTTGAAAGTCACTTTGCGATCGTTGGCTTGCGCTTCTTGGAATTGCCGTTTCCTCGTATGAATTATTCTTTTCACCTTTCGCAGTTCGACACGGTGTAGTGTTTCCCATTGTTCGTTCCTTTTGCACGCTTCGACCGAGCACTCCAAGAAAGGTGGTATGGAGATATTACTTATTTAAGTAAATCTCTTGATTTACGCAACGGTTCTTTTACATTATCTCGACTTGACCGCATTTCCTTGCTTTCCCAGGTGACTTAGAGTCGCTTTCCAATCATTGGATGACTCTTCATCACTTCAACTTGTGACTTGGCTTTTCTCGAGTTGACTTGACGATGCTCCACTCACCGCATCTCACCGCTTCTTCATAGAGTTCCGTCTACTCTTCTTTGCCATACTCACTGTCTCACAACAGAGTCTTCTTTCCGATCTTGATTGTCTTCTTGCATGTTAGGGCGTAGCTGTCTTCTTGACTCGGCTTGGCTCACTTTATTCATTACAATGCATTTTACAACAAGAATTGGGGTGCCAACTTTCTATTCTAAGTTTTACATGGCATTCATCAAAATCTAAACAATAAAATTCCTAACAATTTCCCCCTTTTTGATGATGCCAAAACTTAATTCATACAAATATGTAAATAACAAAGATACATACTGAGATAGTGTATTGACATAGAATGTATGCGCAGAATCAATCTTTTTATTGATCATATCATTCTTGTACTTAACACAATTGTTTACTGATGTTATCGTATCGTATATAAACTCTGTCTTCACAAAAAATTTATAACTTTATTACGTAAGACTTACATTGTATGTATTTACATAATAAAATACATGAAGGGTTGGGAAGAACACTTCATCTCCTTCATTGTCTCCTTCTTTCATCTTGATCAAGATCTTCTTCTTCTTCTCTCTTCTTCTTCTCGTCGTCACCGCCTTCTTTTTCTTCTCATATGCTTTCTGGCAGCTTCATCTTTTCTTAATCTTTCCTCTGCTCCTCCCGCCATAGCCGAGTTTGTCTCTTGTTTTCTTCTTCCAATCTCTTTGCATACTCGGCGTTAGATTTTAGCCACTTTTAAATTTGCCACTTGGTCAAGCCCCGCCAAGATGATTCCTCCTTTCTTTCCTGGATCTATGTATTCAATATTCTTGGGCGAGGCCTAGGTCCAAAGCTTCTTCCTCCACTCATCGCTTCTTCCTCTACCTGGGCGTATCTTTGTCTTGGGGTCTTCTTCTTTCCAACCGAGTGACTAGCGGAGTGACCAACAGAGTGATTTGCGGTTGTCTGTCGCTTCTATCGCTTTGTCACATAATGTGAGACCACTTTTTCCCAAGATAAAGTCCCGAGGCTTGAGCCATGGACATATTTGCAAAATATCCTTGATTCGAGCGTTTTGAATTCGTCAACTGACGTGGCTCGTCCCCGACATCTGGAAATGGCATACGTGTCTCTCGTCAACCGAATGCCTCCATGTTCTTTCAAGATGTTCATCACCCTGCACCCATTCTTCCTTCCACTTCCTTCATCCCTCGCTTCAATTTCTTTTCTCTTCTCGGCCCATAGATACAGAGTCTTGGAGTGGCGAGTCACGGGAGTTTTTCCGCTTATAATGTCACCGCGAGGACCTGTTGGGGGTTTGTGCAATCATCAATGTTACATCCGCCGATCCTTCCCCCTCAACAAGTTTTCCTTTCTTACTTTCAAGACTTCCTCACCGATTTTCCTTCTCACCTCCTTTCTTTTCACTTGATTTTCTTTTTTAAGGTATTCCTCTTCCCCCTTTTTGGCATTATCAAAGGATAGAAGAACCAGGGAACATCTGCAAGCATGAAGTCGAGTCTTCGATGGTTGAATCTCGCTTCAAATCTGCTGCGTTGTATGGCCACGGAATTGATCGAGTAGCGTTGGATTCTCAATAAATCGGCTTCATCTCGGCCATGAGAAGGCTGAATTTTCTCGTCATGTGTTCTTCCAAACGCCGTATATCATTTGCATTACGCTCACGCAAAGAATCTTGATCTCGGCGGTGTGAGCTTCATGCATATGCTCAATGTGTTCCCTCGACTTCGTTTTTGCATCAACATTCTCGGCTCTCCACACCAAACTTGTTGAACAAGGTTAAAGTATCTCACCCGTTCCACACGCATTGATTCTTCTTTGTTGCCACCATTCCCTTATATCCCGACCGTGATGCCTCTCAAGTCAATTTTGTGGGTTGGCATCTCTGTTGTCCAGGGCGCATGTCCAAAGAGGCCTAATGCCTCTCCATCTTTTCAACTTCAAGAAAGAGTGCCTTGAACACTTCTCGAACTTCATTCTTCATTGCGGTGATGGCCATACTGTTGTCGAAATCAAAATCGGCCGGAACAATGGTGCCTGAGTGAAAAAGCAGGAGGTGGTCTGTGATATCGTGCTTGCTCATTTTCTCGACTCTTCGTGGAGTTCGTATCTCCCGGTGAGAAGGGGAAAGATTCTACAAAAGATTCATCACCGCCGACGGATGCGTTCGATGATGAGCGGTGCGCGTGAAGTTCTTTTGGGAATCGATCCAATTTGTAGCTTTAGGAGCCGAGCAGTGGTTTTGTTCAGCTTGGGTTTGGTTGTGAAATAGACTCGGCTTGTTGAGAGCCTCACCATGTCTTAACACCGTTGGTCTCAGTGATTTTTCCTTTTCAAGACTTGTCCTCGGCCTTATCAACAATAAGTCATCGGATGATGATGAGATTTCTAGTGGTGGCTCATCATCAAAGTTAAAAGTTTGACGAGTAGTCTTGGGATCGACTTACTCGTGCTTGGAACACCCGCAATTGAGTCTTTTGGATTTGTCATGGGGTTGACTCAGAACTTTCTTCGCCTCGATCCCGGAAAAGTGACATCGGGGTTGTCCCGGGAATCATGAAGTGCGATCTCCTTCCTTCGGATGGGTCGATGATTGCGGGAGGGATGTTCTCTACTTGACCTCTTTACCCGGAAGTCTCAACCTCCCGTGGGCCTTCATTTCCTCCAGTCTCTCTTCTATTGCTGCGAGGCCTTGTCCTCCCTTTCGACAGTGTCGGTTGTCTTAGGGTCTTCTACAATGGCATCCATTGAGTCTCAACCCCATGGATTGCACTT
The DNA here is from genome assembly GCA_016081115.2 of Rehmannia glutinosa. NCBI lineage: Eukaryota > Viridiplantae > Streptophyta > Magnoliopsida > Lamiales > Orobanchaceae > Rehmannia > Rehmannia glutinosa. The sequence goes on along the minus strand of JABTTQ020000334.1, from coordinate 118,719 downwards.
TCATCGCCAGTGTTAACTCCCGGGTTGTTCCTTCCTCGTGCCTCGATTGCATCAACAGCGTCATTAGCCTTGAGCGGTTGGCACCTCCGTGAGAGTCTCAATCGCCCGAGCTTCGTTGATGGCAACTTCTTTGTTTCTTCTTGTGATTGTAATTTCTCTTCTTCGCCTCCTTGCTTCTTCTTTGGGAGTCATCTGCAGCATCCTCCGACCTTTGCCGCAGCCGGAGGGAGTTTCCCCCTCGCACGCACCACGGTGAGTGACTTGGAGTGGGGTCACTCGTCTCCGGACTCCGGTTGCAATTGATGGTTCGACCATTGGGGGGTGGTAGCACACCTTCAATAGGGGTTGGCTCGATTGGGTCCCACACTAGCCCGGTTCATCGCCATTTCCTTATTGCCTTCTTCCGAGTGAGTTGGGAAGTGGTAGCGGCAACATCGGTGGCTATTCTTGAACAACCACTCCCATATGATCGATTTCAAATTGTGTTCGGAGGACTCTCCTGGTCCTCCATTAGTCTTTGCTCGTGAAGAATTCTTGATTCATGCAATGCTTGCGCATTTGTAACTCTTACGTGGCAAAGAACATTTTTCTCGGATCCTCATCACCGTGTCGAGAAGACATCAAGAAGAGGATGGAAGTGTTACGTGGTGCGGAGATAGGGCGGATGCTTGCCTTCTCACGTCTTCGCTTGACTTTTGCTTTGCTCTCTCCCCATCGCCCTTGTAGATTTGCGGGATGTCTAGCGATTATCTTCATCAAGTCTTTGGGAGCCGAGCATGTGAGTTAGTCGAGGAAATTTAGCGATTCCTCTTCTTCTTCTATGAACTCGTGCCGTTGGAACTGTTCCTCGACTTGCTCAACTTCCATTTCCTCCACTCACGTAGACGATTTTGGATGTCGGGTAAGGTGGAGATAGGATCATTACATCACTATCTGCTTGGGCTGGTTCTTCTTGTGTTTGTTTGTGTGAGCTACAAACAGTGTCTTGAGTTGCCTCTACCGACGCCTTCAAAGAGACTTGTTTTCATCAACTACATCCGAGACTCTACTTCTCCCGGTAGTCTCCGTATTTGTGCTAGATGAGTAACTGAATCACTGTTTGGTTTCTCTGTTCGGGCTGACGAGTCTTCTTCGTCTCCTAGTTTGTACCGGGGAATTTACAGTTCGGCGGTGTCCTCTGAGTCTTGGCGGCGGGGGCCGTCTTTGGTGTTTGTTTCTCGAGGAGCCGTGCAGGCTTGCATCGGTTCTCCTCCTTTTGACGATCGGAGAAGGTATTTGTGAGTCCTTCTCGACCGGCCGCTTTAGGGGCGGGTGACACGAGTCTTGGGCGGTGACTCTTCTCCGCAGGGGCGGAGCATGTTTGTTTTCTTTGCTGCAGGGGCGTGATCTTCTTAAGCGCAACGGGGGCGACTTTTTCTTGGCCGAGAGAGGGAAGCGGTATCTTCTTGGTCACCGATTCCCCCTTCACCGTGTCGCTCTCTTGGCGTAAGCTCGCTTCCGAGCACCAGGAGAGGTTAGCTCAACATTCTCTTGTTGACATGGAAAGCCTTCCCATGTCTAAAGAGGTACTCCTTTCACCTCCAAAAGCCGGCCAATCACTGGCCATATCTGAGGATCCTCCAAATGTGCCATCTTCTTTGAAGGACTTGTTCCCACGCGTTACGGCAGATCTGCTTTGAGATAAACTCAGCCCGGTTTATCTTCTTTTCTTCAATGATTGCAGACCATCACAATCGGCTTTGCCTTTGTGATTGGTCAAAGTCACCAAATTTGATGTCGATACATTTGGCAACTATGTCCAACAATTTGTGATAGTCCTCCTTCCCAGCCATCTCTTGTTTCTTTGTGTATATAATTTTATCGGCAAGGTCGGACTTGGCTATTTCTTTCCATGCGTCGATCAAGTTTACATCGCCTCCTTAATCTCGATTGCTCATTCCTGCGGTAGTGAGCAATATTCACCAAATCCTTGGCGGTGATAGTCACCGCTTCCGTGAATGTGATGACTTGATTCCTTCGTCGTGAATCTCGGATTCACGTGAATTGTGCGACCTCCTCCACATAGGTCATAGGATATTCTGCGTTAGAAACGGTTTTAGTCCGGGGCGTTTCCAACTTTTCCGCGATTTTCTTCACCAGGGTGTCGTCGGACCTGCTTCACCATTCCGTTCGAAATCCACGTCGAACCGGTGTGGATTTGCTTTCCTAGCTTGGTAAAGTCATAAGTTGGTGCCATTTCTCGGGATTATATCAAGAAAAATCTCGAAAATTGATTTGAATGTTGGTAGGGTTTCGAGAGTAGTTTGCCTTTGCTTTTGAGAAAAAAGATGAACAGTTTTAGAAGTGTGAGAGAGAAAGAGGCGAAAATGGTTTAAATATGGTTTATGAAAGGGCGTGCGAGACGGTTTTTGAATTGTGATCGAAATCAACGACTTGGATTTCGCGACGCCTATTGAGCATTTCACGTCTCGTATTTAATGCGGCAAAGATTTATATCCAATCATAAGCTTAGTGTGCAGCTTTATGTCCACACATCATCATTATCTTTGACGTGTTCCTTAAAACATTCCCGCTAAGTTAAAACGCGTTTTTGTCATTTTGCTCATAAGTTATTGACTTATCTCTTAGGCCGATTTAACTCTACTCTCATGATTCTCTTAGTGACTCATTTCACCGACTTTGTGTAAAGTGTTTTCCGATACAGTGATTCTTGGTGATTTACATTTTTTACTCTCTTTTCACTTCTTTTTCTGTTCTAGTTCTCTTCTTTGATTCGTGGAGTGTCACTCACTCAATTAACTTAACTCATGCTTGAGTTCTTCAAATCTTGACTCACATAATGGTTTTGTGAAGATGTCGGCTAGTTGTTTATCGGTTGAGATGTATTCCAAGATAATGTCCTTCTTTTTAACATGATCTCTTATGAAATGATATCGACATCTATATGTTTTGTTCTTGAGTGCAAAGACAGGATTTTGAGTGATTGCAATGGCACTTGTGTTATCACACATGATTGGAATTTCTTTTTCTTCAACTTCATAGTCTCTCACCTTCTTTGTCTCATCCATAGGACTTGGGCACAACAATGCCCGACTATGTATTCTGCCTCAGCTGTAGAGGTGGCTATTGAGTTTTGCTTCTTGCTAAACCAGGAAATTAGTCTGTTTCCTAGCATTTGACAGTGCACTGAAGTGCTTTTTCTTGTCCACTCTGCATCCAAAGATAGTCGAATCTGAATAGCCAATTAGCTTGAATCCACCTTCCTTTGGATACCATAGGCCTTCTTGGCTTCCTTTCAAGTATCTCAATATTCTCTTAGCTTTCTTTTTGTCATATGGCTCTCTTTTGGAGCAGATTGAAATCTTGCACATACACCTACAAAAGGTGATGTCCGGCTCGCTTCTTTGTGTGAGATAGAGCAATGATCCATAAGTGCTCAGTATCTTGTTTGATCTACAGGCTTGCCATCTGCATCCATGTCCATTTTGACTGATGTGTTCATTGGTATTTTTACAGACGACTTCTCTTCCATACCAAACTTCTTCATTAAATCCCTGGTATATTTTGTTTGACTTATGAAGGTTCCATCCTTCAGCTGTTTCACTTGAAGTCCAAGGAAAAATGTCAGTTCTCCCATCATGCTCATTTCAAATTTACTTTGCATGAGGTTTGAGAATTTTTCACACAGCTCTTTGTTAGTGGATCCAAAAATGATGTCATCCACATATATTTGAACAAGCAGTATACTCTTCTTGTCTTGAATTACTCAAAAGTGTTCTATCTACTTTTCCTTTTGTGAATCCATTTTCAGTTAGGAATTGTGACAGGGTATCATACCATGCTCTGGGTGCCTGTTTTAATCCATACAGGGCTTTCTTGAGTTTGTATACCTTGTCTCCAAGAGTCTTCTGCTCAAATCCTGGAGGTTGTTCAACATATACTTCTTCTTCCAATAAACCGCTCAGAATGCACTTTTTACATCCATCGATATACTATGAAATTCTTGTGAGTGCATAGGCAAGAAACATCCTTATAGCTTCCAATCTTGCTACAGGGGCAAATGTTTCATCAAAATCTATCCCTTCTTCTTGGCAATATCCTTTGGCTACCAATCTTGCTTTGTTTCTTACCCACGAACCTTCCTCGTTCATCTTATTTACGAATACCCATTTGGTTCCAATAACATTTTGATGTATGGGTCTTTGCACTAGTTCCCATACTTTATTTCTCTCAAACCGATTCAACTCTTCTTGCATAGCTTGAATCGATGTGTGTCATCCAATGCTTGTGACACATCTTTTGGCTCTATTTGCGAAATGAAGCATGTGAACATAGCTTCTTGTTGAGTTCGGATCTTGTTTTGACACCTTCTCTCATATCTCCAATGACAAGTTACGGTGGATGGTCTCTCGGCCATCTTACATCGGGTTGGAGTGAGTTAGCTGGATTGATCGACTTGCGGTTGTTCTTTGTGGTCGCTCTTTCGTGGTCACTTAGCCGCAAATTTTCCACCGCTTTTGAGATTCACTATCTCATCTTCTTCGAATTGATAATCCTACTTCATCTTGACAGAGGGACTCTTACGTATGGTTGAATGATTCAACTTATCGATTGACTCTTCAATGTCTTCTCCATTTACATTTGGCTCATCGAATACTACATGAATGGATTCCTCTGTAACCATAGTTCTTTTGTTGAGTACCACTGTAGGCTTTGCTTTCACCAGTATCTAAGAAGATACCTTCATCGACTTTAGCATCAAAAGCCTTTAGGTTGTCTTTGCCATTGTTGTGGATGAAGCATTTACATCCAAATATCCTGAAATATGCAACATTTGGTTTTCTTCCGATCCGATCTCATAGGGAGTCTTTGTCACCGTCTATTTATCATACATCTGTTTTGGGTGTAGCAAGTTTGTGTTAATTGTTGACCAAAATCTTTTTGGTAACCCCGCTTGACTAACATGGTCCTTCTTTGCTTCTTTGAGGGTTCATTCTCTTCTTTCTGCGACTCCATTCTCACGTTCGGGAGTCCTTGCTGATAGTTCATGACCAATACCATTCTCAATACATCTTTTTGAGTTATTATTCCATTGACAAACTCGGTTCCTCTATCCGATCTTATTTTGATAATGGTTTGACTCTTCTCATTTTGAATTCTCTTCATCACCGTGGTAGTTTTGTAGGGTTTCTTTCTTCTGCACATGAATATTGTCCATGTATATCTTGAGTAGTAATCTACTACCACCAAGGTGTATTTCTTTCCACTTATCTTTGGTTGGTTCCACTTTGGGCCAAATAGATCCATATAAGGCGGATCAATATTTTTGTTGAGGATGGGCATGTCTTTTCTTTAAACGACGACTTGATTTGTTTTCCTTCCGACATGCATCACATATACTCTCCTTCTTGTATATCGAGTCCGGAAGTCCTTCTACAAGATGACTTCTTGCTAGCTTGTTAATTGTTTTGAAATTCGGGTGACTCGAAACTCGACTTTTTTATGCCATTGAACTTGATTCAAATTGCACTCTTTGCTAGTAGACATGTCTTTGGGTGTTGCGATTGACCAATCCACTACATACATATTTTTCTCGTCTACATCCTTGCAAAGACAACTTCATTTGATTCAATATCTTTGATTTGGCATATTCCCATGTTGAATCCAACATTGTAGCCCTTGTCACGAAGTGATCGATACTCGATAAGTTGAAGTTGAGTCCTTCAACATATGCAACATCTGTGATTTCTAATCCATTCCTCTTGATGGATCCAATGCCTCTTATTTCACCAGAGCTTCATTTCCTCCAAATATGACTTTGGCTCCTTTGACTTCCTTGAATTTTGATGATTTCTCTTATTTCTGTCATATGTCCGGAGAATGTACCACTATCCATGTACCAGGTTCCTTGCACTCACTTTCTCCTTGAACCCCAATCAAGGAAATTAAGTTTTAGGTACCCATACTTGTCTCCGGGTCCTGGGGGTTAAATTGTAAGATGATCCAACCAACCTATAGCCAAATGATTTGACTCTAAGGGGTTGCCATCTATCGATTGCCATAATCATAATTAATCCTGGCAAATTGCTTGGGGATTCTAGGTTCATACAAAATTGTCTCTTTTGTCTCAGATGCTGCATATTTATTTTAGCAATTGCCTTCCTTGGGTAATTTTGGTGTTTTTGAGTGTAGTGCTGAGGTGCATATGTGTGTCTTGAAAAGCTCTTATACTTTTGGAATGGCCTTTCTTGAGTTCTAGGCTTTTTGCCATTTGGGCTTATATTCCATAAGTCTATGCTTTGATAGTTCACATTATTCCAATCGACTTGGCTTGTATATTTTCTACCATTCCCATCATATGTATTTCTTTTATGGATTTTACTCGATTTTTGGTAGCTCTTCGCTTCCTTTTTACGAGTATTTTCTCGTTAGGAGTTTGCTTTGAGGACTAAGTGAATTTCTTCTCAATTTCCAAAGACACTCAATCAGTCGCTTCTTTTCCTTTGTAACCAAGGCCGTTTGCTTAGTATTGTGCTTTGGAGTGAATGTGTGTGCAACATTTAGAGTTTTGGATTTTTCACTCTCTTCATGACTTGAAGATCCTTTTTCCAAAATTACGCTGAGGTTTGACATGGCACAAAGGAATTAAATCCTAAGCTGTTTGTCTTGTCCACATTCTCTTTGACTCATAATAAGATCATCCAAAGATTTAGATGCCTTAGTGAATGAGGCAATAACATTTTGAGGTCATTCTCCCTCTTTTCTATAGCGGCAATTTCTGCTACTAATTTAGCATTTTCAAATTTTTAAACTTTCATTTTCAACACTATTTGACTTAGAGTACTCGGCTCCTTAGTCGGCTTTGAGTTTTGACTTTTAAGTAGGGCTGTTTTCCTCATTCAATAGTGTGTGTGAGGATTTAATGTGCTCAAAATCTTTCATCATTTTGCCTAATGAATCATAAAGATCGAGGGTGATGAAATGTGTGTGTCACGATCACTATCACTAGTGTCCTCGAGCTTGTTGAATTAGATTGTACCTCATCTTCTTGATCTTGTTCTTTGGCCATTAAGCGGATCGGGGCTTCTTCTTCGAGTCACTTGAGTAGTCGGCTTCATCTTTACAAGCGGTCTCCACTTACTTAGCTTTTTGATCTCTGCACCATCATTGCCTTTTTCCTTTCTTGTCTTCTTTCTCTCAAGATCTTTCTTTCTTCTTCATCCATCCTGTCTTGTTGACTACAGGATATGAGCGATCAATGGCATAGTGACCTGGTTGTCTACAATTCCAACATAGATATTCAGACCTTTTGATCGACTCTTTCTACTCTTGAGTTGTCACCCCTTTGATACTCAACTTGTTGAAGATCTGTTCTCTTGGTTGGCCTATCATCCCTTGATTTGGAGGGAGCTGAGTGTCTTCTGGAAGATTCACCCTTTCCTCTCTTGTAGTTCTTGTTAAAGAACTTGTTAAATCTTTTAACCATCAGGGCTATTTCTTCTGGGTCAATTGCCTCTTTGACCTCAGCTCTCTTCCCATCTTTGACAATTAGAGCAGCTGTTTTGGGTACAAATTGTCTCTTCCTGGTCTTTTCTTCTCAGCTCAAACTCATAGGCTTTGAGGTCTGAGAATAGTTCATGGTTGGATGTCTTTGATAGGTCCATGGAATGTCTCAGTGCCATGACCTTCATTTCCCATTCAGCTGGAAGACTTTTTAGGATCTTCATACACATTTCCTTCTGTGTATATTCATTTCCAAGTGTAGACAACTCATTTGTGATTTCTGTAAACCGAGCGTCCAGTTGATCCAGATTCTCTCCTGAGATCATTTTGAAATTTTCAAACTTCTGTACAGCCACTGATAATTTGTTTTCTTTGATTTGCTCTGAGCCTTCACAAATCAATGTCAGCTTGTCCCAGATTTCTTTAGCCGTTTTGCATGATTTGACTTTGTTGAACATGGCTTTGTCCAAGGTTTTGTAGAGGATGTCCTTGGCTACATTATCCAGGTTGTATCTTTTTCTGTCATCATTTGTCCACTCAGTTCTTGGTTTTTCAACCATGACTGGTCTAGGAGCAACATCTTCTTCTCCTTCAGCTGCAACTCTTCGTGACAATTTGTGTTCATTTTTAATATTTGTAGAGGCCCATCTTCTATTACTATCCACATCTCATCATGTAATGCTGATAGATGAGCCTGCATACGAATTTTCCAATCATCAAATTCTTCAATAGTGAACATAGGGATGCGTGTCAAATTTGCTTCCATGATAATGACTTTTAATAAAAAGAGTTTTGAAAGTTTAAGTACTAAAGCAGACTTTGAAAAGTTTGGAGATCTAGTTCAAGAACCGGTGCGGAGGGTTCAATGAACCAACCGCTCTGATACCACTTGTAGGTCCCAAGGGGTGTAAGTGTAAGGTTTAGAAGGGGGGTTGAATAAACCTTACCAAATTTTCGATTTAGTCCTTTTAAATCTACAGAGTTAATTCTACACAATTTGTGTCCTTGATGGGACAATCGAATTAGTCACTCAAGAGAGTTAATCTCTCAACAGACTTTGAGTGTTGATGGAGTAACTCACTTTGTTGGCTACAATTTAACTCACCTGTGGTTTTATTTTCACGGAAGACTTAACACCCTTAAGTTTGATTAAGCAAGATATTAGAGCTTGATTTAGTACTTGTAAATTATCAAATGGATAGCAAATTTATCAGCAGATATAAGCGAGTTAAAAGTGCAGGAATTTAAATGTTGAAATGTAAATGACACAAGAAAGTTTTTATAGAGGTTCGAAGATGGGGTAATTCTTCTACTCTCTCTTCTCCAACTCCCGGAGGAATCCACTAAGTAATGATCGGTTTACAAAGTGGTAACAGTCCAGATACAAGTCTTGATCACAAATAAACCGACTTGATCCTTAGGGACTCGATCTGAGACGCCTTGATCACTCACCGGCTTCTCGACGACTCGGCTTCTTCACAGGGCAGCTGCGCTTTGCTACTCAACTCACTTGCTCAAGCTCTTTGGATTTGATCACGAAGCCCTCCAAAAGCTTAAGACTTGGTTCAACCTAGAACCTTTCTACAATCCTTCCCGGAATGTAGACCCCTTGTTTTCAAAGGTTTCCTCTTCAATCAGTTGAAGTTCTCTTTCCTTCACGGGTAAGTGTTGGATTGATGTACTTGAAATGTAGGCTTGAGGATTGAGATTGTTTTGATTTTTCTAATGTGCTTGTATATCTCACGTATGTGTCCTTCATGCTTCTTTTTTTTCAAAACAAACTCCTCGGCTTTTATAGTGAACTTTCAAAAATTTGCCCGTTGAAGAGATAGACTTATTTTTGAAAGTCACTTTGCGATCGTTGGCTTGCGAGTTCTTGGAATTGCCGTTTCCTCGTATGAATTATTCTTTTCACCTTTTCGAGTTCTAACACGGTGTAGTGCTTCCCATTGGTTCGTTCCTTTTGCACGCTTCCTCGGGACTCGAGCACTCCAAGAAAGGTGGTATGGAGATATTACTTATTTAAGTAAATCTCTTGATTTACGTACAACGGTTCTTTTCGATTATCTCGACTTGACCGCATTTCCTTGCTTTCCCAGGTGACTTAGAGTCGACTTCCAATCATGGATGACTCTTCCATCACTTCAACTTGTGACTTGGCTTTTCTTGAGTTGACTTGACCGATGCTCCACTCGGCTACATCTCACCGCTTCTTCAAGAGAGTTCCCCGTCTACTCTTCTTTTGCCATACTCGGTTGTCTCACAGCATGAGTCTTCCTTCCGTCTTGATTGTCTTCTTGCATGTTAGGGCGTAGTCATCTTGACTCGGCTTTGCCGCGATTCTATTCATTACAATGCATTTTACAACAAGAATTGGGGTGCCAACTTTCTATTCTAAGTTTTACATGGCATTCATCAAAATCTAAACAATAAAATTCCTAACACGAAGGTAGCCACATAAATGGGCATTATGTAAAGATTATGTAAAGGGAAATGAAAGGCTTTTGCCTTATCCCACATGAAATACAAATCCTAGTTTATCCTAGTTTATTTACTAGAAGGTGTTATTTGTTGTATAAACTATAACACAAGTGGATGATCACAAGTGGGCCACACGCGCGCGCGCCCGCCCAGCTCGGCCTGGGCCTGGGCTTGGGCTTGGGCATGGGCCTGGGACTGGGCTTGGGCCCGGGTCCTGGTCCACTAAAGTTTTGCCACTCGAAAATGGGCTTGGCCTGATTCGAGTGGGGATCGATGGATTGAAGCCCAATGAATCGGACATTGTAGGTGTCCAGATTCGTGATCGTTGTTGAGTTAGTAACTCCTACAGTAGTGATCATCTGAAAAGAGCCCACTACTTGTCTATTATGGAGTAGTGGGGTGTAACATCTGGGATGTTACAATTGGATTAATGTCCACTATCTTTTTATCTCCTGCAGGTGTTGGTTGTCTATAAAATCATTCTTTGTGCATTGCAGATTTTACACGTAAAATTCATAGCATTTCATACACCTCCAAAAGCTATTTTCTACATTCTCGCACTAAGTCCAAAGAACTTGAGTCTTGAAGACATTTCTAGTTCAAGGTGCTTACGTGTTAGTGGTGCTACTACACGTAAGACGTAAGCCATTTCATCTTTGGAAGCAATACGTCAAACCGTGAGCACTAGTCGGGACGTAATTGCTTTGCGGAAAGAGATCGTCTCGACTCGGCCGAAAGTTCTTTTGAAGAAGTTGTAATAGATAGTATTTTTCTTGTAATCTTTGTTTACGTAATTTGACATTTTGAAGGCATCCCGATTACGTAACATTGTTATTCAACAATAACTTCCAATATTTAATGTTTATTATATATAAACACACATCCAAAATAAGTATTTCAAAATTAAAGGACAATTCATATTTTTACACAATACAATATAGCATTTTTGCTACTTTTTATCAGATATTTTATTTTATTTATTCTACATGTCCGCAACAACTTACAAACACAATTGATTCTTAATTATTTTTATATTCTCGACAATAAAAAACTTTTTTAAAAGTAGAAATTTTAATTTGACAAACACTCCTAATATATACTAATATTAGTATATATTACATATAGTTATAGGTATTTTTTATCTTATATATAGTTTTAGAGTTTTTTTTTTGAAAGCATATAGTTTTAGAGTATATATAATTATTGTGAGGATTTTGTGCACGATGTACCTAGCTATGTCTATAGTCTAGGCGTGCATCTTTGTGTTTCGTGTTCTCAACTCAATTTGTCATTCAACTTTCTGTCATACATTATAAATATCATTTTGCCAACTTTTTAGAATTGCATTTCCCCCAACAATTTAGATATCTTGTGACATGCTGATACAGATCCAATTCATCACGATGCTACATTGAAAAGAAAAGACAGAAACAATATAGACTTAGGTCGGCTCATCATGAGCTGCAATTAAAATTAGACTTTTACTTTTTAGATTTCAATTTGTTTGAGTTTAATTAATTAAGCTTGATGTGAAATTATGTAATTAATATAGTAGCTTTTCAAGCAGCCCTTTCAAAGACGATTTTTTTTTTCTAAAACTGAAAAACAAAATTGACTGGACTATTTTGTGAATACAATGGCGAATAATTTAGGTTTTTTTTTTTTGAAAACAAAACAATAATAAATAATATATCATGAGATAATTAACAAATACTTCATTACCTAACCGTCCCTCTTCCTCCTCTTATTGTCTCTGTAAAAATAACATATTCTCCCCTTAATTCCTCCGACCATAGGAGAAGGGGAAAGTGATGACTCAAAAGCTACTCTAGAAAACCGTAGACAAGTGCACCTATCGTTTTGTAGTATAGATTATTGAGTACCGAGTGTCATTCCCACGAGGATTGTAAGTACTGATAATTACCGTCTTTTTGTTATCTAATCTAGCAATTTTCAGAGTTTTGTTTGTTAAAATGGAAAATGAAAAATAGAGAATTTAAAATAATTGCAACTTACAAAAGATTAAATAAAAGTAGATTGTAGAATTAAGAAATCAAGAGCTAGAAATGTGTTTGAATGTAAATCCCTCCAGAATGTTTTTTTTTTTTTTTGTGATTCAACAAGATAAAAATACAACCATAAGCCCTTAAGCAAAAAACCAACCTCGTTTAATAAAATCTCATGTTATGTGGACCGTAGAAATTCCCGATTTAAGTTAAACCCTCTATCGAGCGCTAATAACTTCTAATCTCAAGTTGATTAATTGAAATCTCTTTCTAGTTAAAACCCCCAAGACAGCATTATAACGATTTATGAATTCTCATATTAGGTTTGACCCTAATCCAGAAGATTTATGTCGTCCTATATCTAGGATTGAATGCAACTCTTTTCACTTATATAGGTTCCATTTCACCATGAATCTCTCGATTTCCCGGATGAAAAATAAACTTCAAATCAATATTGCGCATATACCAATTCGAATGAATAAAGCATAATATAAGTGAACCACACAAAACATGAAGATTTTATTAAAAACATACAAGCCTTAATCACAAATTCATTCTAGAGTTCATTACATTCAAACACTAGAAATTTAGCTACTCATGGTTTTGACAAAAGAGTATACTACACAAGAAGATATGAATAAAATGAACATGGTGTACTTAGCTCTTATTCAAGACCAATACAAGACTTCTTCCTTGGTTGATTGCAACGATGTTGAGCTACAAGCCTTCTCCTCTATTGCTCTTCAACTTCCAACTCTACCTCTCTTTTATCCTCTCAATGTATTTTGCTTTGAAACTTAGAATATACAATGAATATACAATGAATCTCTCTATCAATGAATACTACATGAATTATGAATCCCTTTCCCAACTCAAACTCTTGGCTTTTATAGACACCATCTTTGTGAAAGCACACATCAATAATGCTAACAAATACTCCACTTCCATGGTTGTTGGTTGAATCATTGTGTGCACATTCATGGTTGAGTTGGTTGAATCATTGTATTCACATGACAATACTCCACTTCCATTGGTTGAGTTGGTTGAATAATTGTGCGCACATGACAATTGAGGGAATAATATAGTTTGGTGCAGCAAAATGAGATGTAAAAGTTGCTCAAAGGTTGTCAAAAAGCAAAAAGGGAAAGCTTCCATAATTTCCACCAAAAAGAACATCCAGATCGACGAAAAACACGCCATGCTTTAAAAGCACGCGGCAGGCCGTCCTTTTGGATTTTCCCAAACACGGACGTGTTTGGTACGTCGGGATCGAAAAATTGCTCATTCTTTGACTTCTAAAAAGCACGGCCGTGCTTAAAAACACACCCCCTGCCTGTGTTTGACTGAAAAGGCCCCGAAATGACGTGTTTAGCTTGGGATTTTGAGTGTTTTTGCATCCAAAAACCCCCGGGTATGTTTTGACATGAAACCATGGCCCAAAATTCACCAAAAACAGCTCCAAACCATCAATCTACACCAATAAAAGCACCTTGGAGTAATGTGAACTATGCACAATAAAAAATTTATGGAACTAACAATAAAATAACTCAAATCATACTTAAATATACACATTAAACATGCATAAAAAGACCCTTATCAAACCACCTCCAACTTTGAACTTTGCTTGTCCTCAAGCAAAACATTAAATCAAAAAAATGATTCAATAAATTAAAACACACAAGGATTTTTTTTTCAACACATTGAACACAAGCGATCAAGTTCTTAGCCTTCTCAACCCGAATTAACCATTCAAGAAAAACACATTTTGCAAAGCGATCGATCATGTCGAAGAAAGATCAACATCGGCAGGCATTATTCAAACTTGAAATCATCACTCCACAAATATTGATAGTTATGAATAACTTCAATTCAATAATGTCATGAAAATACAAGAATTCAATGGATCATTGTAGTTAGCCTACTAGTCATATAACCAAGCTTATTGAACTTTTATTGGAATGAGAATTCAAGGAATATACATTCTCCCTTTCGATTTTTTTGGTAGGTCCTTTGAGGCATTCTTCCACTAGGTTTATATTTTGAATTTTCGTTCAAACACTCCTAGGGTGGTTTCCCATACTCATATTTGTGTCATAGTTTTTTACGTAAAAGATAAACATGGGGCTCATGAATGCTCCTAGTTACTAAGCAACAACAAATAGAGGAGTATAACCTCGATTGGATTCCTTTTTTTTTTTTCTTCTTCTTCTTTTTTTTCATTTGTTTTTTTTTTTCACAAGCTTGGTATAACAACTAGTTAACTACCACTAAATCATGAATTCTCAAACGTTCATAACACTAAGCTTTGTCGTAAATGCCTTAACAAATCAAGTATTATGGAGCTAGAAATCTCATCAAAATTTAGCACACATCTACATCAATCTATCCTAGACAATCAATTGCTTCACATTGAAAACATAAATCAAAAAGTTAATTTTGGTGTAATTGGGCTAAGTTATTGACTAGCAAACACTCAATTTGTTAAAAAAAAATTACCTCTTGTCGACAAACTAAAAATAAAAGCAAGAACACACAGACTAAGAATGTAATTGCACCCACCTCCAACTTTAAAGGTTCACATTGTCCTCAATGTGAAAGAAAGAGATGAACGAACACAAACAAAACACTCAAAAATCAACCACACTAGAAGAAAATAAAAGAGGTGGAAAAGAAAAATACGACCTTACTAGAAGAGTGAAATCGGTATTGAGCGACCATTGGGTTGTTTAGTACGAGACCTTCATCGGTATCTTTATACCTAATCATGGATACACAACTCGAATACCGTGAAATCATCAAATATATTTTTTTTTGAGTTTTTTTTTGAATTTTTTGTTTTTTTAATAAAAACACGGCTGTGCTTCTTAAGCACGGCCAGGGCGTGTTCGGTACGAATTTTTTCGATCAATTTTTTTTTTATTTTTGTTTTTTTTTTTGAAAAACACGGCCGTGCTTTTCAAGCACGGCCTGGGCGTGTTCGGTACGAATTTTTCCTACAAAACCTTGGATTTTTTGAACACGGCCAGAGTGTGTTCGCGAATTGGGTGACGAACACGGCCGTGCTTTTTAAGCACGGCCAGACCGTGTTTTTTTTATTTTTTTTCAATCCCCAAGCAATAAAAAAAATTAAGTAAGAGAAAATGCACACAAAATATCGGGTTGCCTCCCGGTTAGCGCTTCTTTAAAGTCATATAGCTGGACCGTTTACCCAAATGTGGAGATTAGTCTGGTGGAGCTTTGGACTTATGAAAATCCTTTGGACATTTCGTAGCATTACCTCCAACTTCAAGCTTCAAAATGTGCTCTTTGATCTTTTGGGTCTCTGTTTTGGAAATAAGTCTCCTAAGAAGATTATTTTTCATGGGTTGGCCTGCACTTTGATTAAATGTTCTCTCCAAGAGATTTTTAGTTTTCACATTACTCAAGGAAACTGAGTCAACAAAAGAACAAGTAGTATCCTTATCAATTTCAACATGAATTTTAAAAATTACTTGTTCATCCCCCACTCTCAAAGTTAATTTTCCCTCATGAACATCAATGATAGATTTCGCCGTAGCCAAGAAAGGATGCCCAAGAATTAGAGGAACATCAATATCATCATGCATATCAAGAATAACAAAATCAACTGGGAATATGAATTTATCAATCTTGACTAACACATCATTAATAATACATCTAGGATGTTTAATCGATTTATCAGCTAATTGAATGTCCATCCTAGTAGGTTTCAGTTCACTTAATCCCATAAGCTTGAATGTATCATAAGACATCACGTTGATACTAGCTCCAAAGTCGGCTAGTGCCCTATCAACAAGTAAATCATCAATTGTGCAAGGGATAATAAAGCTTCCTGGATCATTAAATTTTTGTGGTAGTTCATTGGAAGGACATTTATCATTCAATTGCACATTTGATAATTTGTTAAGCTTATTTTCACTAGGAATGATGTCATTAAGATCCCTAACATGCTTTGAAGGAGGTTGAACAAGTGGAATATTAGTATGTAATTGCTTGAAAGAATCAAGGTACTTACCAAAATTGTCCTCCCTTCTATCTTCTTGATTAAACTCGTAAGGAATCTTGGGCTTGTATTCGCAACCACCTTTTCACGGGTTTGTCATCCCCACATATTTCCTGCATGAGAGTGTTATGCTCATGTGGAACATTGATGGTGATTGCTTTTACATGCTCTCTTGGTTTGGCTCGGTGTTACCCGGCAAACTTCCTTGTGGTCTTTCGAAATCATTTTTGCAATCATCTGTTTTGGTTTTCCAGGATTATGGATAGATGCCTCCTAATTTCTTAAAGATGCTCTCTACCGCTGGAATCGAGTATCTGTGATTGCACAAACTTTGTTATAAGATCTTCCAAGTTAGGCTTACCTTGATTTGGATGAACTCCTAAGGCGTGTGTAGGTTAGGATTGGGATTAGGGCGTGGTTGACCTTGATTTCCCCAACCGAAATTAGGATGTTGTCGCCACCCAGGATTGTATGTGTTGCCGTAAGGATTATTTGGGTAATTTAAAGCGGCTTGATTCCCAACGTAATTTGCCTGTTCGCGGTATTGTGTGTGGGCGATCCCGATGATTATGCAATCCCCGCAAGTTTCACAAGATAAAACGTCGCGGTGGTGGTGGTTTAGGAGTCGCTAGATCGTCGATCTTTTGGGTCAAAGCTTCGACTTGTGCAAAATAGTGTAACCACCGCATCCGCATTATAAACACCCACCGTTACGGTAGGTTTACCTCGCACGGATTGGCATTGATAGCCATTCATGGACATTCCTCTATCGGATCTTGGGCGAACACGGTGTTTTATAGTTCAAAGTTCCCCGGCCGCATCGATCATTTGCCTTGTTGACGAGTAGCCCATTGTAAAATGTTTGGGCTTGCATCCAAATAGGAAGACCATGATGTGGGCATTTCATAACAATTCTTTGAATATCTCCCAAGTGTCGTACAAGATCTCGTCGTCTTCTTGAGTGAATGAAGAGATTTCATTCCTCAATCGTGCGATTTTGGCGGTGGAAAATACTTCAAAAGGAACTTTTCGGCCATGATGCTCCATGTTGTGATTGTTCCTTTGGCAAAGTATTTAGCCATTGTTTAGCCCGTCCCCCGAAGAGTAAATGGGAACAAGCGTAAATGGATGGCATCATCGGTGACTCCATTTATTTTGAAAGTATTGCAAATTTTGAGGAAATTCGCGATATGATTATTTGGATCTTCGTCCGGTGAGTCGAATTGAACAAATTGTTGCACCATTTGAATGACATTTGGTTTGATTTGAAACTATTGGGTCGCAACAAATGGGGCTTTACGATACTAGACGATGTCACCGTCCATAGATGGCTTGGCGTAGTCGTACATGGTTCTTTGTTGTTCATCTGCCATATCGAGATCTTTGCTTTCGTTAATATCCTTCTCGTGGTCTGTACTAATACTTTCCTCTGTATTGCTACCGGCGGTCTCGCGCTTCCAAATTCGGCGACGAGTAGGCATGCACTGCGGTAAATAAGGAGAATAAGTATAATCCAAGACTTACAAAGATAGATACCTAGAAAGACAAATGATGAAATAAAAAAAATATTTAAATTAACAAAAATAAGGTGTTCTTAATATTACAAATCCCCGGCAACGGCGCCAAAAACTTGATGGCTCAAAAGCTACTCTAGAAAACCGTAGGCAAGTGCACATATCGTTTTGTAGTATAGATACCGAGTGTCATTCCCACGAGGATTGTAAGTACTAATAATTACCGTCTTTTTGTTATCTAATCTAGCAATTTTCAGAGTTTTGTTTGTTAAAATGGAAAATGAAAAATAGAGAATTTAAAATAATTGCAACTTACAAAAGATTAAATAAAAGTAGATTGTAGAATTAAGAAATCAAGAGCTAGAAATGTGTTTGAATGTAAATCTCTCTAGAATGTTTTTTTTTTGTGATTCAACATGATAAAAATACAACCATAAGCCCTTAAGCAAAAACCAACCTCGTTTAATAAAATCTCATGTTATGTGGACCGTAGAAATTCCCGATTTAAGTTAAACCCTCTATCGAGCGCGAATAACTTCTAATCTCAAGTTGATTAACTGAAATCTCTTTCTAGTTAAAACCCCCAAGGCAACATTATAACGATTTATGAATTCCCATATTAGGTTTGACCCTAATCCAGAAGATTTATATCGTCCTATATCTAGGATTGCATGCAACTCTTTTCACTTATATAGGTTCTATTTCGCCATGAATATCTCAAGTTCCCGGATGAAAAATAAACTTCAAATCAACATTGCGCATATACCAATTCGAATGAATAAAGCATAATATAAGTGAACCACACAAAACATGAAGATTTTATTAAAAACATACAAGCCTTAATCACAAATTCATTCTAGAGTTCATTACATTCAAACACTAGAAATTTAGCTACTCATGGTTTTAACAAAAGAGTATACTACACAAGAAGATATGAATAAAATGAACATGGTGTACTTAGCTCTTATTCAAGACCAATACAAGACTTCCTCCTTGGTTGATTGCAATGATGTTGAGCTCCAAGCCTTCTCCTCTATTGCTCTTCAACTTCCAACTCTACCTCTCTTTTATCCTCTCAATGTATTTTGCTTTGAAACTTAGAATATACAATGAATATACAATGAATCTCTCTATCAATGAATACTACATGAATTATGAATCCCTTTCCCAACTCAAACTCTTGGCTTTTATAGACACCATCTTTGTGAAAGAACACATCAATAATGTTAACAAATACTCCACATCCATGGTTGTTGGTTGAATCATTGTGTGCACATTCATGGTTGAGTTGGTTGAATCATTGTATTCACATGACAATACTTAACTTCCATTGGTTGAGTTGGTTGAATAATTGTGTCCACATGACAATTGAGGGAATAATAGAGTTTGGTGCAACAAAATGAGATGTAAAAGTTGCTCAAAGGTTGTCAAAAAGCAAAAAGGGAAAGCTTCCATAATTTCCCCCAAAAGAACATCCAGACTGGACGAAAAACACGCCCGTGCTTTAAAAGCACGGGCAAGCCGTGTTTTTGAATTTTCCCGAACACGGCCGTGTTTGGTACGTCGGGGTCGAAAAATTGATGGTTTTTTACTTCTAAAAAGCACGACCGTGCTTAAAAATACACCCTGCCCGTGTTTGACTGAAAAGGCCCCAAAATGACGCGTTTAGCTTGGGATTTTGAGTGTTTTTGCATCCAAAAACTCCCGGGTATGTTTTGACATGAAACCATGGCCCAAAATTCACCAAAAACAACTCCAAATCATCAATCTACACCAATAAAAGCACCTCAGAGTAATGTGAACTATGTACAATCAAAAATTTATGAAACTAACAATAAAATAACTCAAATCATACTTAAATATACACATAAAACATGCATAAAAAGACCCTTATTAGAAAATAATTTATTTTATTGTTTTTTCTCTTTTATTTTATCACTCCTTGAGTTGGTTTTGCTTTCTCGTTGTTCTTTTTTATATCTATTCAAATACTAATAAATATATTCTTTTAATGTCTGTTCTTTATCGGTTTCTAGTGGATATGCACATAAGAAAAGGACTCTAGTGTGGATCATTCAAATCTTGTTTGGAAGTGCAAACAAATATTCATCTAACCAAAAATCACAACCACTGAGTTTGATTTGATATTTTATGATTTATTATATCTGTTTAGTTCAGTTTTTTTTTTTATATGTCTCCTCTCTCCCTTTGTTTGTAAGGTAGGTGGAAAAATTGTTTTTTTGGTCCGTTAAGTTGGCTCGATTTCGTTTTTAGTCCTTTAATTTTTATGGTTGCATTTGGCAAAAACTAACTTTTCTTAACCTGCACATTTAGTCCGATTTCAAAATTTTGGGGATATCTTATCCCTAAAATTCTGAGTTGGGCAACGTTTCCATGAAATGACTATTTTGCCCCTTTTTTGGAGGGAAACCTTGGGAAAAACCAAAAGAAAAAGAAAATAATGTACTTTTTTGTTTTTTTAGTTTTCCTTAATTTTTATTTAAAGTTGAAAAATATAAAATATATGCTCAACAAATTTTGTTTAATTTAATTTAAAGAAAATAATATGAACATATATTTATAATTTTCAACTGTAAATAAAATTAAAATAATAAAATGAAAAAAATAAAAAAAATATATTTACAATTTTTAACTATATATAAAAATAAAAAAAATTAGAAAACAAAATATATATATATATATATATATAATTTTCAACCATAAATTAAAATTAAAGAAAAATAGAAAACCAAAAAAACAGAAAGAATATAAACTTACAATTTTCTACTGTAAATTAAAATTAAAGAAGAAATAGAAAAAAACAAAACAGGAAAAAAATTAAATATTTACAATTTTCTACTCTAAATAAAAATAAAAAAATAGAAAACAAAAAAACAGAAAACAAAAAAAACATTTATTTTATTTTTATTTTATATTTTTATTTAATTTTTATTTAATGTTGAAAAATACAAATATATGTTCGGCTATTTTATTTAATTTAATTTAAGTTTTTTTTATTATTTAATTTATTATTATTTTTCTATTTTTTCTTTAATTTTAATTTAGAGTTGAAAATGATAGATATATATGTTTTTTTGTTTTCTATTTTTTTAATTTTTATATATAGTTGAAAATTGTAAATACATATTTTTCTGTTTTTTTTAAATTTATTTACTGTTGAAAATTATGAATATATCATCAGATTACTTTGTTTAAATTAAATTAAAAAAAATCGAATATATATTTTAATTTGTCAACTTTATATAAAATTATAAATATATATTCATATTTTGTCTTTACTTCAATTTAATCTTACATTTATTTTTATTATTTAATTTTATTTAGATATTAAACAAGTCATGTGATATGCACATGACTAAGGTTTTCCTCCAAAAAAAGGGGGGCAAAATAGTCATTTCATGGAAAAATGGCCCAACTCAGCATTTTAGGGATAAGATATCCCCGAAATTTTGAAATTGGATTAAATGTGTAGATTTAGAAAAATTAATGTTTACCAAACGCAACCCATAAAAATTAAAGAACTAAAAGCGAAATCGAACCAACTTAACGGACCAAAAAAGCAATTTTGCCTTTGTAAGGTGGAACTTCATTTGAGCTTTTTTTGTTTTTGTTTTCACATTTAGCTTTAAGATATTGCATTTTGGTTGTTAATAAGAAATACAATTTTCTTCTTGTACAAAAAAACAAATACTTCATTACTTTTAGAAAGTTTTACATATAATTTTGACTTGATACTGTAGCAAATATATAGGATATTTAAAGGTGATCGAGACAAAATAAATATAATTGTGGTTTGGTGACCCACTAATTATATCTTTATGACTTAATATTTGAAATTTGATTGAATTAATAAGTGCTTTCCATTTCCTCTTTGGGGCTGAAACAAGTAGTGCATGTGTACCACACACTTATTCAGAAAACTCATGAATAATGTCTTGGTACAACGAATCTTGTCAAATATATAGAATCTAAATGAATGAAACCTCATTGCGTGGAAGATATTCATATAGGGTCCGTTAACTTTTCAACTAAATGACTATATATGCACAGTGTATATCAACTATACATCATTAGTAGAAAGGAATTTAAGTGCAGTGTAGATTGTAAGCACATGCCTCAAAGAAATATAACATATATTAACATGTATCCAACCCCTCTTTCTATGTGTGTGTTTATTATTTTTATATTCATTAGATTCTTTCTTCTTTTGGAAGTAGGGCTCTCGAAGATCTGAACCCTTTACCCAAAGTTGCATTTAGGGGTGATCATAAATTTTAAAAACCGTCTGAACGGCCGTTTAAACCGCACCAAGCCGCACCGTTCATAATAATTTATGACCAAAACGGCGATTTAAAATATTAGATAGAAACCGCACCGTTTTGTTGGTACAGTTATGGTTTTAGATTTTGAAAATCGCCAAAACCCCACCGCACCGCACCCCTATAATTCAGGGTAAAATAAAAATTTGTTCTTTAGTCTTTAGTTAAATAGTTAGACATCAAATATCACTACAACATAAATGACATTAGGTAACACTAAAAAAATGTTAGCTAATGGCCATAAAATGTTACTATAGACAATAGGTAGCATTTTTATGGCGCTGCACTTGCCCGTGCTACCTATAGTCTAAGGTATCACTTTTATTAGCTTTTAGTAACACTTTTTCTAAGCGTTACATTAAGTTTTCTATTGGTAACACTTTGAAGCAATATTTCTAAAGTGTTACATATGAATCTTATGTAACACTTTTTTGTAATACCTTAAAAAAAATATTTCTAAAGTGTTACATATGGATCTTATGTAACACTTTTTTTGTAGCACTCTGTGGAAATACTATTTTTTGCCACCAAGTAGATTCGAACCCACGACCTGTTATGTATGGAAGTGGCAATTTGCCACTAAGCTAAGTTGATTCTTATTACAACTTTTGCTTTATTTTATATATACACATGCACACACATACACATATATATATATATATATTATGCATATATAATATATTTTATATAATAAAGATTATATTTTATAATATATGTATTAAATTATATTATACATCGTATATATCAAATTTTATATTGTATAGTATATAGTTTGAAAATCATATTATATTATATATTAAAGGACACAACAAATTAAAAATATCAAAAATATATAAAATAAATTTATCGATGATAAATATTCAATCGTAAAAATAAAAATATATAAAAATATAAAATTAATTTACCGACGATAAAAAAAAGTTCTAACAAAAAAAATTAAATAATAAAGAAAATAACAAAAAAATAATTTATCAACGAAAAAAATTCCTAAGTAATTACCGACAACATCAATTTTCATTGGTAATTTTTTTTAAAAAAGTAAAAAAAAATAAAAATAAAAAGGTTAACGATGAAATTGGTCGTCGTTTGTAAAAATTAAAATATAAATAAATAATAATAATAAAATATATACATGCGCATTTTCCGTCGGTATTAAGACGTAATTAATTGCCTTCGTAAAAAATAAAAAAATAAAAGCAAAACTAAAATACTTTGTAAAAAGAAAATAAAAATTCAGTTAAAAAAAGAGTACATGATGTCTACAATTTTTAGGTTTGGTGACATCAATTAATTAAATAAATCTTTGACATTATTTAATGATAGTTATATAATTTTGTGTTACTAAAATATAGCTTAAAAAGTGTTACAATCAATAAAATATAGTGTTGCCAAGAGTGCTTCTTAAATAAAGTGATGCCTATTTGCGTTACAAAAGAAATAACAAAAACAAAGTGATACTTAAAATTGTTACTTATATAAAAGTGTTACATATAAGTGTTACATATTGATAAAAGTGTTACCTATTTGCATTACAAAAGAAATAACAAAAAAAAAGTGATACTTAAAAAGTGTTACTTATATAAAAGTGTTATATATAAGTGTTACATATTGATAAAGTGCTACAAAAGTGTTACATAAATATGGTAATGTAAAAAGTGTTACAAACATGTGTTACATATGTACCTTATGTAAAAAGTGCTACAAAATTTGTGTTACCTAATGTCATTATGTTGTAGTGTATATTAAGAACTAATTTTATGAATGATGTAATTAGATTCACACTTTGTATGCTAAATTATGACACATTTTACATTCTTTTAATGTTATTACAATGCATTATGTAATTTTGCATTAAAATAGAACATTTTGCATTATGTAATTTTACATTGCATTACATATTGAATGTAACTGAAATAAAAGATATTGCAACGTGCATTTCATTCTCAAAAATACACATTGTTTTAAAAAAAAATTCACTTTTCAATTATAATATTTATCTTTGGCTTTTTCTTTAAGAGATCATAACAAAATTATATTAATTTATAAATTATATAATATTTTTGTTAATTAAAACCGCAACACCGCCACGCTGCCGCCGCCACCGCAAATCAAGCACCATCGGTTTTACTTCGTAAAACCACGATTTGAATTTAACCGAACCGCCTATAGCAATTCAGTTTGAAATTTACTAAAAAATCCGCAAAACCGCACCGTAATCACCCCTAGTTGCACTACTCTGCAACCCACTTCACCAGAGTACTAGAAAAAGCAAGTTTGAGAAGAATATGAAATATTGGACTGTGGTGTTATTCACATCTCATTTTCCTTTAAATACATTCACTCTATAAATACACCTACATCTTTTTTAAAGTTAATTGTTGTTGTTAGAGTTCTTGATGTTGAGTTGATTTAAGTAGATATGTTAGGTTGAAATGTTGTGTTGGTTCGAGTAGAAATGTTGAGTTAACATGTTATGGTGCAATGTTCAATGGCAGAGCCAGTACACCCTAATAGAGTGTGCCGATACACGTAAATGTGGTATGGTCCTTATAGAAAATCTAAGAAAAATAATACAAATTATAAACAATTTTTTTCTTAAAAAAATGTTTCTCACAAAAAAAGATTTTTTTTGAAAAAATAGGGGTGGGTCAGGGCCCAGTTTGGCCCACCCCTGATTCCGCGAATGTTAATGTTGGATGTGTTTAATGGCTCAATTGTATGATGAGTTGTTTCTAATGGCTCGATTGTATGTTGGCTTGCTGTTTTTAATGGCACGACCATGTAGCACGATCATGTGACAGAACCTTTAGGGAAGTAAGGGCATTATAGTCAATGGCGGAATCATTTAGTGGTGGACCAATACATAAAAATAGGGGCACGAGCCGGATTAAAAACCACTAAAAAATCATATAAATCCTAACTATTTTCTTAAATTTTTTTAGTATAATTCTTTTTAAAAAAAAGTGGGGTTTGGGGCCCAAGTTGCCTATCCCTCCGCCGTTGATTATATAGTCGATCTTTAAATTCATGACATTTACCCAATTATATGAAAGAGTGTATTTAGATCGAGAAAAATGGGTGTGAATAGCGCTTGTCCCCCCAACATTTCCTTTTGGTTAGGGATGTCAATTTTGACCCGACCCGCGGGTACCTGCCATGGCCCACCCCGTTTGGGTCGCCCCGTCCCGTGACCCAGGGCGGGGCGAGTTTGGGTCTCGCTTCCGCCCCGCGGGTACCCATCCCGCCTAGAATTTTTAGTTTAAAAATATATTTTATTATATATATTCCATATATAATATATATTATAATATAATTTTTATGTATTCTTATATTATATTTAATATTTATAATTTGATAATAATAAATTTTGTAAATAATATTTTATAAATATATATAATTTTCAATTTATTTTCATTTTTTTAAGTTAATTTAATTTAAAGAGGGGCAGAACGGGTCAACCCGCCCCGCGACCAGTGGCGGGTCGACCCGCTCCGTCCCATTCTAGGCACGGGACGGGTTTGGGTCCTGGCTGACCCGCCCCGACCCGCCACATTGACATCCCTACTTTTGGTCTTGTCTTAAGAGATAGACTTGGAGACAATGTTTATGGTTTAGATTGATATTAGGATCTTAATGAATGAATGAAGCACTGGTGTTGGGGTTTGCAGTCTTTCAAGCTTTCTCATATTTAGTGACGGAGCCAGAAACTTCGGATAGGGAGACTCAACAAATATTAATATTAAAAATAAAATATAATATCTTAAGTCAATGTATTAATTCAATTATATCTTAATATTCAAAAAAGAAATAACAAAATAGAAGTGCATCAATATATCATAACATTTTGAAATTGTTGGACAATAGCTTCATTGCTAATATTTCTAAAAGAAAAAATTGGGGGGAAATATACAAAATTTTGGTGGAGCTTAAAGAAAATGTACAAATTTATGGTGGAGTAAAAGATAAAGTACAAAATTTTCAATAAGAGAAAAAAACTACCAAAACTCAAAGATTTTTCAAAATTAACATATGAAAGGGACAAAAAAAGAATGAATGGATTAAATATTTGTTCCATTTTTTATATTTTTCATATTTTTTAAGGTTATAAATTAAATTATCAAAATACACCTTTTTTTTCAAAAATTGAAGGGGCCCCAGTGATCCCTTGGCCCCCCTCTAGCTTCGTCACTGAGTCATATTAATAACTGTTTTTTAACCTTGGAGTAAGGTTCTTTAAATGCAACATAACAATTGGTATATAAATATTATTAGTTATTCATTGCAATTTTCGACCCGACTGCACTAATTAAGGTAATATATAGTTAACGTAAAATGAACATGTACAATTTATCTACAAAATTGCATATTTTGTCTTCTTTCATCTTAAATGAATTAATGCTTGGACAAGAAACTAAAAAAAAAAAACAATAATGCTTATACGACTTAAAATATTATTACATGATATATGGGGCACTATATATATAAATCTTGGCGACATTATAAGTTGGGGACATAATTAGACGAGCAGAGTTGTACGTGAGTAATTAGAATGTTCTAAAATTGGACAAACAATTGGCGGCTGGTAGTGAATCAGTTGCCAACACAACCAGCCTCCATCCTTGACTAATTTATGTCATGTGTATATATAATATTACACGAGTTTCATGATTAATGTTTATGCAAGTTAATTGACTTAGTCAAATTAGACAAGTACAATTATATATGCAAAGTCTTCCCAAATTCTTTAAAATTCATTGCTGTTTTGAAAGCAGCCAAAGAGCTTCGCATGAAAGAAGAACAAAGCACTCAAAACTCTCCAATCATTCTTGTTTTGGGGGTTTCTTATTGATGGCTCTTTTTGTCCAACCACCCACTTTTACTCTCTCTCCCTTATATATATACATATATATATATATATTATATGCTTATTTATGTGTTTAAGTGTGTGTGAAATCGACCATGGTGGCTACTCTCCAAAGCTTCTTGTTGGTTGACTTAGGAGTCAAAGTAAAGTTAAGCAAAAGCGTGCATTGGAGATCATTTTTGTAGGCCTAGTAAGCAAATTTTTGATAAACGTACAACAGGAGATGGGAGGCTGGATGATGAGTCAATATGGGAATTTCATGCTTAGGTACTAGTTTGGAGATTATTTAATTATATTAATTAAGGTGTATCAAAATGTAATAAAGTAATCACGAGCTAATAGCTCGAATGATATTGTTCACCCTTGAACGTTGATTAGGGTTCGAACATGAGTCATTACTTCTTAGTTATCCCCCTCCACTACTACAACTCCAAACTAATTAACTAAAAAAATGTAATAAAGTAAAACGATAACATTATTAAAATAATTTTTGTAATTTATAAGTATATTGGAAATATTGTTATTACTATCCAAGTTAAGAGCATCTCATGCCCCGAATGATATCATGAATTAGACTAATATAGGGTTATTGATTTTTTAGTACCTGACCTATATGCACTTTGCTAGTTTAATACCTAACATTTCCGAGTTACCAATTTAGTACACATACTTCACATTTTTTTTATGGATTGGTACCTATTCACTTTTATGGACGAAAATGCCCCCAAGATTTTTTTAATTTTTGTTAAAAAATTAATTTTAATTAGAATTATTAAATTTTAAAATTCAATTTAATTAAGAAATAACTTATTATTCTTAAATGAAAATTTTAAATTCTTAACTGTAAAAAATAAAATAAAATAAAATATTTATTTTTTTAAAAATTCGATTAAAAACTAATTAAAATTTAATATATTAATAAAAGATTGCTATAATTTTCTTATTTGCTATCTAAATTTTAATTTTAATTTTTTTTTCATTTTAATTTTTAAAATTAGTTAAGTAAACTAATTTTTCTTTTTTATTAATTAAATTTTAATTTATGTTTATTAATTTAGTAATTTAATGTAATTATTTTATTTTTCTACAAATTCATTAATATTTTTAGAAAATTCTTTTTATTTTTTATTAATTAAATTAAATAAAATTTTAATTTATTTTAATTAAAATTTTAATTTTTTTGAATATACTATGTTTCTTGGGGGCATTTTCGTCATTAAAAGTGAAGAAGTACCAATTTATAAAAAAATATTAAGTATGGGTACTAAATTGGTAACTCGGAAATGTCAGGTACCAAACCAGTAAAGTGCCTATAGGTCAGGTACTAAAAAATCAATAACCCGACTAATATATTACAAATGATGGTAAGTGATTGGGAGAAATGGGTGATTGGGGGATATAAAACAAACATAGCCTTAAGGTTCTTAGGCCTTGTATGGTTGTGTTTGGTTGAGTAGTTTTGAAATATTATTTTATGTATATAATAATTTGAAAAGTTGATAGTGGTTGAATATTTTAATTGAATAAATAATATTATATTTGTAAGATTGTAAGGTGGTAGGTCCCATTAGGTAGAAATAATTAAAAAATAATATTTTAAGTGGATAGAGTTGTTAATGGTGGGTCCCATATGTATAATTGGATGAAAAGATGAGAATAGTGATTGATGAGTGATGTAGGGTAGTGTATAGGGTTGAGAATTGAAATTATAGGTTTGAGATGTAGTTTTATGTGAAAAATAGAATGTGAAAATGATGATTTCCATTGAAAAATTTATAAACAAACATGATTCCAATTTTATGAATAGTTGGAAATTGAGAATAGATTGTTGGAAACATAAACAAACAAGGCCTAAAATTCTTTAATGAGTTCATAATCCACATTTCTAACTTTCTAGAACTTAAGGCTGTGTTTGCTTGTGCTTTCCAGCTTCCGTCCACTTTTATTTTCTGAGTGAATAATGATGGAATTGTTTTTAAAAGTGAAAGTTGAATGTGTAGAGAAAAAATAATTATTGTGTTGTTGTGATGGAGAATCACTATAAGAAAACAAGGAAATTCCAACGGAAAAAATCTGTTGAAATTTTGTCAATTACCATTAGAATTATCAATTCCAACAGAAAATACATCGTTGGTAAAATGGTCGTTGGAATGACAAAATTCCAATGGAAAAATATTCCTATGGTATTTATCCATTGGAATATACAACCGTTTGAAAAAACTCCAACATTTTTCCAACACTAATTCTAACAGAGTTATACCATTCGAATATATATATAATTATTAGAAAAAACTCCAACGGTTATTCCAGTGGAGTTATACCATTGGAATTTAGTACAATAGTAATTCCAATGTGGTATATCTCCATTGAAATATTCAATGATTTTATCTCATTTATCTAATATTTTTAACTTCTCAGTAGGTCACCCATCATCAATTTGTCCCAAGTCAAGCACATTTAACTATGTAGTTTCAATATGATTGACTCCAGAAGAGAATATATATTTTATTAATATGGATAATACTATCAAATCTTTTAACCTCTATTGAAATTTTCCAACGGTATTAGAATTTCCAATGGAATTTTCCTACAACCTGTTGTACCATTGGAATTCCCATTGGAATTTTAAAAACTCCAACGAAAATTTCAACGATTAATAACAATATTTTGTTTACCGTTGGAATTTTCCATTGATATGTTTTAGCGATGGATTTTTTGTTGGAATTTCAAAATTCCAATAGTATTTCAATAGTTTATTCCAACGATTTTATTCTCAAGTAGAATTTTCTAATGGTTTGCTATGGTGTTGGAATTTCCTATTGAAATTTTAAATTCCAACGGAAATTCCAACAGTTTATACCAACAATTTTGTTTATCGTTGGAGTTTTCCAACGGTATAATGTAGCATTGGAATTTTCGTTGGAATTGTAAAAATTCCAACAGTTTTCTATTTCGTTGGAATTATTTTGTCGGAATTTGATTATTTTCTTGTAGTGAATCTTTTTGAGATTGGTGATTGTTTGTGAAATTTTTTGTGGAAATAATAGTGTAAAATATAATTCAAGAAATTGAATAAAAAATAAAAAATAAACTAAAATAGGGAATATGGATCTCATTTTATACCTTTTGTTACCACGATTAAGAGAAAAATAATAAAATTATTGATAAATTAAAGAAATTACCGAATTCTTTATGTGAATATAATAAAGAGAGAAATAAATAGTATTGTTGGGTATAGAGAAATGTGAAAGTGAAAGAGAAGAGTGAGTTAATTTTGTCGAAAACTGAGCTTTTGTTTCAAAAAAAAATTATTTTTTCCACAAGCAAACACGAAGCTCACAATTTTTTTTTTCAAAAATGAAAATTATGGAAATGAGAGTACAAGCAAGCACAACCTTAAATATTTCTAACTTCTAGAACTTAGTAAGTATTTAAATTAATCTAATTTCTGATAAGTGCATTTTTGTTCACATTTTTTTAAAACCTTTTTAGATAATTTCTTTAACTTTTTAGTTCATTAATCAATAAAATCAAGAAAAATCACATTGGCTTGTTTTGAATGATGAAGGTAAAGACTTGAAGCAAATTCGTATGATTTCGTATAAAAATACGAACAAAAATAAAGTCTAAAAGAAGGCGAAAGACTAATCTCGTCTTTGAACACACCCCTAGTGTGTTGGAAAACATGGTCATGCTTCAAAAGAAAAACAAGAAAAACAAGAAAAAAAAACACACCCAGGCCGTGCTTACAAAGCACGGTCGTATTTCACACGCAAAACATCAAAACACACCCAAACCGTGTTTAAAAGCACACCCTGCCAGAAAATCCCTTTTTTGCGAAGAAAACACGGCCGTGCTTTTTTGGCACGGTCGTGTTTTCTCTCCAGCTCAACATCTTTTCTTCTTTTGGCGGAAATAATGGAGACTTTTGCTTTTTGACAACCTTTGAGCAACTTTCACACCTCATCTTGCTGCACCAAAACTCCATTATCTCCTCAATTGTCATGTGGACACAATGATTCAACCAACTCAACCAATGGAAGTGAAGTATTGTCATGTGTATACAATGATTCAACCAACTCAACCATGAATGTGCACATAATGATTCAACTAACAAGCATGGAAATGGAGCATTTGTTAATATGGTATTTCACAAAGATGGTGCCTATAAAAGCAAAGAGTTTGAGTTGTGAAATTCATTCATGTAATATTCATTCATATAGAGATTCATTGTGTATTCATCGTAGACACTTAGAAAATATTCATTGTGTTCAACATTTTGAGTGGAATTGGGATCAAGAGGTCTTGGAGGAGTAAGCTTGTAGCAACATTGGAGAAGAAGGCTTGGATCAACATCATCTATCAAGGAAGAAGTCATTGAGATTTTGAGAAAGATAAGTACACCATGTCTACAACACTTAAATCTTCTTGTGTAATTTATTCTTTTGTCAAAATCATGAGTAGCTAAACTACTAGTGTTTGAATGTAATGAACTCTAGAATGGATTTGTGATTAATGTTTGTATGTTTTTAGTAAAATTCTCATGTCTTGTGTGATTCACTTATATCATGTTTATTTCTTTCAAGTTGATATTTCAGGTATATTAATTTGATATCTATTCCTCATCGGGTAATCGAGAGATTTATGATGGGAAAGAACATATATAAGTGAAAAGAGTTGCATGCAATCCTAGATATAGGACGACATAAATCTTCTGGATTAGGGTGAAACCTAATATGGGAATTCACAAATCGTTATAATGTTTCTTGGGGTTTTAACTAGAAAGAGATTTCAGTTAATCAACTTGAGATTAGAAGTTATTCACGTTCGATAGAGGGTTTAACTTAAATCGGGAATTTCTACGGTCCACATAGCATGAGATTTTATTAAAAGAGGTTGGTTTTTGTTTAAGGGCTTATGGTTGTATTTTTATCTTGTTGAATCACAAAAACATTCTAGAGGGATTTACATTCAACACATTTTTATCTCTTGATTTCTCATTCCATAATCTACTTTTATTTGATTTATTGTAAGTTGCAATTATTTTAAATTCTCTATTTTTCATTTTCCATTTTAAACAAAACTCTGAAAATTGCTAGATTAGATAACACAAAGACGGTAATTATTAGTACTTACAATCCTCGTGGGAATGACACTCGGTACTCAATAATCTATACTACAAAACGATAGGTGCACTTGCCTATGGTTTTATAGAGTAGCTTTTGAGCCATCAAGTTTTTGGTGCCGTTTCCGGGGATTGTAATATTAAGAACACCTTATTTTTGTTAATTTAATCATTTTTTTTATTTCACCATTTGTCTTTCTAGGTATCTATCTTTGTAAGTCTTGGATTATACTTATCCTCCTTATTTACCGCAGCATGCATGCCTACTCGTCGCGAATTTGGAAGCGAGACCGCCGGTAGCAACACGAGAGGAAAGTATTAGTACGGACTCACGAGGAGGATACTAACGAAAGCAAGGATCCCGATATGGCGGATGAGCAACAAAGAACCATGTACGACTACGCTTAAGCCATCTATGGACGGTATAACGCTAGATCGTAAGGCCCGCCATTGCGACCAATAATTTCAAATCAAACCGAATGTCATTCAAATGGTGCAACAATTTGTTCAATTTGACGGCTCTTGGATGAAGATCCAATAATCATATCGCCAATTTCCTCGAAATTTGCGATACTTTCAAAATAAATGGAGTCTCCGACGATGCCATCCGTTTACGCTTGTTCCCATTTACTCTTCGGGACGGGCTAAACAATGGCTAAACACTTTACCGAAGGGAACAATCACAACATGGAGCATCATGGCGGAAAAATTCCTTCTAAAGTATTTTCCACCCGCTAAAAACCGCACGATTGAGGAATGAGATCTCTTCATTCACTCAAGAGGACGATGAAACCTTGTACGACACTTGGGAGAGATTCAAAGAATTGCCGCGAAAATGCCCACATCATGGTCTTCCCATTTGGATGCAAGTCCAAACATTTTACAATGGGTTGCTCTCATCGACAAGGCAGATGATTGATGCGCGCGGGGGGACATTGAACAATAAAACACCCGCCGCCGCCAAGATCTCATAGAAGGAATGGCCATGAATGGCTATCAATGGCAATCCGTTTAGGAAAACCAACAGGGCGGTGGGAGTATACAATGCGGACGCTGTGGTTATACTAGCCGCACAGTCGAAGCTCGACTTAGAAAATTGATGGGTTGGCGGCTCCAAAACCACCACCACAACAAGCCTTCTCATGCGAGACTTGTGGAGGATTGCACAACCACCAAGATTGCCCTCACGCGATACCGCCGCATGAACAAGTGGATTATCTAGGTAATCAATCTCGACCCTTTCAAAATAATCCTTTCAAGAACACTTATAATCCAGGTTGGCCAACACCCGAACTTTAGTTGGGAAAATCAAGGTCAACGTGCCTAATCCAAACGCACTCCCAATTGTCGCACCTCCCGCTTTCCAACCGCGAAAATCAAGTTTGGAGGACTTATCATCGTCCAAATTGGCCCAAACAACGGAAACTCGTTTCATGGCCACCGAAACATCCTTAAGGAACCAAGAAGCATCCATTCGCAACTTGGAAAATCAAATTGGTCAAATTGCAAAATGATCTCCGAAAGGCCACAAGGGAGCTTACCTAGCAACACCGAGCCAAATCCAAGAGAACAGTAAAAGCAATCACTCTAAGGAGTGGAACAAAGCTAGACGAAGACGGATGCCGGGAGGGCGAGCCCACTCCCATACAACAAAAAGACGAACAGTATCCAAGGAAACAAAGAAAATGGTACCGAAATTCCAACCACCTATTCCGTATCCAAGTCGATTGCGTAAGGACAAACATGACGACCAATTTGGTAAGTTTTTGGATTTATTTAAACAATTGCACATCAATATTCCTTTTGTTGAAGCCCTTTCACAAAACCAAAATATGCCAAGTTCCTAAAAGATCTTCTTTCAAATAAGAAGAAGCTTGAAGAAATATCCATGGTGCAATTAAATGAGGAATGCTCGGCAATTTTGCAAAACAAGTTACCTCAGAAAATCAAAGATCCAGGGAGTTTCACTATTCCTTGTCATGTCGGTAATTTGACTGTTGATCGGGCATTAGCCGATCTAGGGGCTAGCATTAATTTGATGCCTTATGATTTGTTCAAACAAATGGGTCTAGGGGAGCCAAAACCAACTAGGATGAGCTTACAATTAGCTGAGATGTTTTGGTCAAATATCCTAGAGGCATTGTTGAAGATGTTTTGGTCAAAGTCGATAAGTTTATATTTCCGGTCGATTTTGTAATTCTTGATATGCATACAGATGTCGAAGTCCCCTTGATCCTAGGGCGTCCATGTTTAGCTACTGCTAAGGCAATCATTGACGTGCATGATGGCAAACTAATTTTAGGAGTCGAAGATGAACAAGTCATTTTTAAAATCGCTACATCAATGAAAAATACGATAGATAAAGATGACTCCTGTTTTGCTATTGATCTTATCGATATGGAGATAACCATTTCTCTACCAAGCATGATTTCTAACGAATTCTTGGAGACTTATATTGTTCAAAGTGCAGGTATATCGGATGAAAACCCCTTTCTTAGGGAATCTGTACTTGCATTAGAGGAAACGCACCAACAGAACGACAGAAAGAGTTCGAAAAAATTGAAAACTCATAGGTGGGGCATATCAAACCATCCATTGAAGATCCACCACAGTTGGAGCTGAAAGAGTTACCCGAACACTTGGAATACACATTTCTTGCCGAGAACGCCAAACTTCCCGTAATTATTTCCTCCGATTTATCTTCTCATCAAAATGATAGATTGTTGGCAATATTACGGGAACATAAAAAGGCCATCGCTTGGAAAATCTCCGATATTCAAGGGATCAATCCTTCCTTTTGCACTCACAAAATTCTGATGGAGGAAAATTTCAAGCCGGTTGTTCTACCATAGCGTCGTTTAAATCCAAACATGTAAGAGGTAGTCAAGGCGGAGGTAATCAAATTACTTGATGCTGGGCTCATCTATCCAATTTCGACAAAGATCAATGGGTGAGTCATGTTCAAGTGGTTCCAAAGAAAGGTGGGATGACGGTGGTACCAAATGAAAAGAATGAACTTATTCCAATGCGGACGGAATAAAGTTGGCGAGTTTGCATCGACACATCGACGACTCAATGATGCTACTCGCAAGGACCATTTTCCTTTACCTTTTATTGATCAAATGCTTGGAAGACTATCCGGTCACTTGTATTATTGCTTCCTTGATGGCATGTCGTTATTTTCGATCCGGATAGCATCGGAGGACCAAGAAAAGACCACTTTCACTTGTCCCTACTTCGTACTTTTGCCTATCGCCGCATGCCTTTCGGGTTGTGCAATGCAAGCAACCTTTCAAAGGTGCATGCTTGCTATCTTCGACGAACTTGTAGAAGATATCATGGAAGTCTTCATGGATGACTTCTTTTTGGGACTCATTTGATCTTTGTCTTGCAAATCTTAAACAAGTCCTCATTCGTTGTGAAGAGACTAACTGGTTCTTAATTGGGAAAAATATCATTTCATAGTACAAGAAGGTATTGTTTTGGGACATAAAATTTCTTGCAGGGGCATTGAAGTTGACAAGGCGAAGGTTGAGACAATTTCCAAATTGCCTCCACCCACCACGGTGAAGGCAATCCGAAGCTTTTTGGGAATGCCGGTTCTATAGGCGATTCATCAAAGATTTTTCAAAATTGCCCGCCACTCACTCACTCCGCCTCTTGGAGAAGGATGCGGTCTTTCATATCAATGATGAATGCCTTCAAGCATTCAATACTTTGAAAGAAAAACTCACCACTTCTCCCAACATGGTAGCTCCGTATTGGTCTCAACCATTCGAACTCATGTGTGATGCCGATTATGCGGTAGGTGCGGTGCTTGGGCAACGAAAAGATAAGCATTTCCGACCCGATTTTACTACGCAAGTAAAACTCGAATCCCGGTCACCCAATTATACAACTACGAAAAAGAGTTACTTGCGAGTTTTCGCTTTGACAAATTTCGCTCATATTTGATCCTATCAAAAGTCATTCTCTATACGGATCACTCGCTTCACGTTATTTGCTTGACAAAAATGATGCAAAACCACGACTAATTCGATGGGTACTCTTACTCCAAGAATTCGATGTGGAAATCAAAGATAAACGGGGTGCCGAAAATCTTGCCGCCGATCACATATCAAGGCTTGAGCACTCCGACACCGACAAGCAACACAAAGGACATATCAAAGATTCTTTCCCGGATGAGCAACTCTTTTCCTTGAACTCAATTTCAATTGATAATCCTTGGTTTGCGATTTTGCTAATTATCTTGCAGGAAAAGTTCTACCGAAAGGGCTGACCCATCAACAAAAGAAGAAATTCTTTTCGAACCTCAAACACTATATTTGGGACGATCCCCACCTCTTTCGAATTTGTGCGGATCAAATCATACGAAGATGTGTCGCACTTCCTGAAACGATCTCCATTTTGAATCATTGTCACAAAGGACCCATCCGTGGCACTATCAAGCGAATACCACGGACGAAAGGTCCTTGAGTCGGGCTTTTATTGGCCTACACTTTTCCAAGACGCAAAACGATATGTTGAAACTTGTGATAATTGTCAACGAAAGCAGAAATATTTCTCGAAAAATGAAATACCCCAAAACGGTATTCTTGTTTGCGAAATTTTTGATGTTTGGGGTATTGATTTTATGGGACCATTTCCTCGTCTTTTGGCAATAAATACATTTTGGTAGCCGTTGACTACGTGTCTAAATGGGTAGAGGCTCAAGCCTTGCCTAAAAATGATGCTCGAGTGGTGGTGCATTTTCTAAAAAAACTTTTTACCCGATTTGGTACTCCACGAGCCATCATTAGTGATAGAGGCACTCACTTTTGTAATAGTCAATTTGACAAAGTGTTAAAACGTTATGGTGTCACACACCGAGTCGCCACCGCCTATCATCCTCAACCTAGTGGTCAAGTCGAAGTGTCCAACCGCGAATTAAACAGAATTTTGGAAAAAACGGTTGGACACTCTCGAAAGGATTGGTCCCTCAAACTTGGCGATGCCCTTTGGGCTTATAAAACGGCTTTCAAAACGCCAATAGGGACTACTCCATACCGACTCGTTTATGGTAAGGCGTGTCATTTACCGGTTGAGCTTGAACACAAGGCCTTTTGGGCTATTAAAATGCTTAATTATGATTTGTCAAGTGCATGAGATAACCGTTTATTGCAGATTAACGAACTCGAAGAATGGCGAAATTCGGCATACGAGAACTCAAGAATTTACAAAGAGCGAACAAAACAATGGCATGACAAACGCATTAAGCAAACAAGAGAATTTCAACCTGGTGATCAAGTGTTACTCTTCAATTCCCGACTCCGACTATTCCCAGGTAAGTTAAAATCCCGGTGATCCGGCCCATTCACTGTTACTCAAGGTATGTATTGGTATTCTTTTCTTTTCTTCTTCAATTTTTGCTTTCAATTTCGATTTTTTTTTTCTTGTTTAATTGGTATGTTTACTCTTTTGTGTGTTGTAGTGAAGGTTATTCCATGTTGTAATTAGGAATTTCATGAATTTTTGTCACCAATTTTCATGACCTAGAAATTGAATTTTAGGGAAATTAAAAATTGGATATTTGTGGATTAATGGTAAAATCATGAATTTCTTTTTATGACATATTGTTTTGTAATTTTTGTGAGTTTAATTGAGTTTATTTGTGGTAATTTCTTGGTTCTTGTGGTAATGGTGGGAAATTATTCTTGTGATGTTTTATCTTGCTAAATTGAGGAATTAGTCATTTGTTCTTGATATTCATGAACTAAATTTGAAGAGTTAGACTTGGATTCATATGATTAATATACCTAAATTGTTGTTGAGATATCTTTGTTTTTGTTGAATTGCTATTATTGAAATTTCATTGAAAAAGGGAAGTTGTTAAATCATTGTTGCAAATGAGGTGTATAGCTTGTGAAGATGGATGATCATGAAGCTCAATACCATTGTCTAGCCCAACGTCACATCATTAACACACGATTCTCAGATAACCCTACATTGGATGGGCTCGGGCTGCGTACAGATGTGGATTGGATGTTCAATCAGCTTAGGTGGGGCTATTTCATGAATCTTGCCACACCCACCTACACCCGTCTAACATTAGAATTTTTGAGTTCCTATGACGCCGAGATCACATCGTGACACGCAAGAAGAAGGACGTATCACATTTCGGCTCTTCAACAATGATCACCAACTTATATTGGCAGAATTTAATTCTATCTATGATTTACCCACAAATGGGTTGCGTATAAAGCCATTGGGGTTCCGTGATCGACAATTTTGGCAAGCAATTACGCATGAGCTGGAATATAATCCTTCTTCATCACAATCCTCATGCATTGTCAATCCTTGCTTCCGTTATATTCATCGGGTGCTCTCGAGTACACTATTTGGCCGGGGCGAAAGCGAAGGAGTCGTCCGACTTGATGAGCTCTATTTTCTATGGTCAATGGTGAATTCTTCTTTGGCTGACACGGGTTCTTATCTCGCCAAGCATTTTCTCAAAGCGAGCAAGAAAACCGAGGTAAAATCGTCATTGGTGGCCTTATTACTCCTATCGCCACCTATTATGGTTATAACCTCGCAGGACTCGAGCAAGCCTGGGGACCAACCCAGATCGACTTTGAATCTTGCATTGCTATGGGAATGATTCAACGGAGCGGTATGGGTTATGCTTTAAGGTTCAAAAATACAGACTACACGCATCCATTGTCGGACCCTTCTCGCACTTCGGTTCGGGGTCCGGACAATTGGAAGATGATGTACCCGCAAGGTGATAACCCGATGCATTCCGACACTGCACCGCCGCCCCGGCACGATGCCTATCAAAGTGAGGAACCAGATATTGATGCTCCCTCGGCGTCACAACCACCAAGGCAACCACCAACCCCCATGGATAATACTAGATCTCTTCTCCACGCCATTCGTTTGGAGCAAATGGAGCAACGAGCTATATTGGATCGCCAAGGGGAAATGATGACGCAACATTACGCTCGGAGTGAAGAACAACAACAACAATTCTTCATGAATCTTCAACAACAACAACAACAACAATACGACCAACAGCAGTCCTATTTTGCCATGATGGATCGTATCCAACAATGGCATATTTCGCAAGGACATTTCCCACCACCACCACAATGAAGGTCGTATTTTTCTTGTTTCATTTTTTTTACGCTTTTTAATCGGATCAGATCACATCTCCTTCTTCACATTAGGGACAATGTGACCCTTGAAGTTGGAGGTGGTGAGATTTATCAGCATATTTGGATAATTTTTACTGTTTTTTTTTAGTTTTGTGTGGGATTGCGTTTTTAATTATTTTGTGTGGATGTTTTATTTTTTTTATGCACTTTTAAATCTCTTGAAAATAAACATGAGATATTTTTTTTTACAATTCGATAAGTTGTTTGTGAATTTGTTTTAACCATTTTTTCTCCCGAAAAAGTCATCTTTTTGAACTCAAATCGCCAAAATGTTTTAAAACCGTGTGACTCTAGTAAAAGGATGAATTTGGCCAAAAAAGTTTAATGTCATGAAAATAGTTTGAACTTTGCTTAAAATTAGATACTTTGTGTCATGATCGTTGGAGAAATCATTATTCGGGTTAAAAAAACGATAATCGAAAAAAAATATATTTTTATATAAAAAGGACAAATCGAGGTTATACTCCTCTGTTTGTTGCTGCTTAGTAACTAGGAGCATTCATGAGCCCCATGTTTGCCTTTTACGTAAAACGGCAGCACAAATATGAGTATGGGACACCACCCTAGGAGTTTTTGGAAAACATTTAAAATTTAAACCTAGTGGAAGTTTACCTAAAAAATATCCTAATTTATAATTATATGCAATAAAAAAAACAATAAAAACCCGAGTTTTTGAACATCTCCTTTGATCATTACATTCTTGTATTTGGTCTAAGCAAATGATTAACAATTCTTGTGATATGACAACTGTGATGATTAAACGATTCCAATTACTAAATTCACCCTCTTTTTAACAAATTGGTTGACTTGTAAGATCGAATCGATTGGCTCAATTGGGAATAAAAAGGTTAGTGATTTACTTCAAACATGTCGAAATTGTGAAAATAGATACCTCATTTTTGTTTTCAACCCCACTCTTTGTTTTAAAAATTGCTTGAGGACAAGCAAAATTTCCAAGTTGGAGGCGGTTTGATAAGTGCATTTTTGTTCACATTTTTTTTAAACCTTTTTAGATAATTTCTTTAACTTTTTAGTTCATTAATCAATAAAATCAAGAAAAATCACATTGGCTTGTTTTGAATGATGAAGGTAAAGACTTGAAGCAAATTCGTATGATTTCGTATGAAAATACGAACAAAAACAAAGTTTAAAAGAAGGCAAGAAGACTCAATCTCGTGCTGAACACACCCCTAGTGTGTTGGGAAACATGGCCATGCTTCAAAAGGAAGAAAAACAAGAAAAACAGAAAAACACACCAAAACACGCCGAAATCGTGTTTAAAAGCACACCCTGCCAGAAAATCCCTTTTTGCGAAAAAAACACGGCCAGGCCGTGTTCATAAACACGATCGTGTTCGTCAAATTTGACGAACACGGCCAGGCCGTGCTTTTTTGGCACGGCCGTGTTTTCTCTCCAGCTCAACATCTTTTCTTCTTTTGGCGGAAATAATGGAGACTTTTGCTTTTTGACAACCTTTGAGCAACTTTCACACCTCATCTTACTGCACCAAAACTCCATTATCTCCTCAATTGTCATGTGGACACAATGATTCAACCAACTCAACCAATGGAAGTGAAGTATTGTCATGTGTATACAATGGTTCAACCAACTCAACCATGAATGTGCACACAATGATTCAACTAACAAGCATGGAAATGGAACATTTGTTAATATGGTATTTCACAAAGATGGTGCCTATAAAAGCCAAGAGTTTGAGTTGGGAAATTCATTCATGTAATATTCATTCATATAGAGATTCATTGTGTATTCATCATAGACACTTAGAAAATATTCATTGTGTTCAACATTTTGAGTGGAATTGGGCTCAAGAGGTCTTGGAGGAGTAAGCTTGTAACAACATTGGAGAAGAAGACTTGGATCAACATCATCTATCAAGGAAGAAGTCATTGAGATTTTGAGAAAGATAAGTACACCATGTCTACAACACTTAAATCTTCTTGTGTAATTTATTCTTTTGTCAAAATCATGAGTAGCTAAACTACTAGTGTTTGAATGTAATGAACTCTAGAATGGATTTGTGATTAAGGTTTGTATGTTTTTAATAAAATTCTCATGTCTTGTGTGATTCACTTATATCATGTTTATTTCATTCAAGTTGATATTTCCGGTATATTAATTTGATATCTATTCCTCATCGGGTAATCGAGAGATTTATGATGGGAAAGAACCTATATAAGTGAAAAGAGTTGCATGCAATCCTAGATATAGGACGACATAAATCTTTTGGATTAGGG
The DNA here is from genome assembly GCA_016081115.2 of Rehmannia glutinosa. Classification (NCBI taxonomy): domain Eukaryota; kingdom Viridiplantae; phylum Streptophyta; class Magnoliopsida; order Lamiales; family Orobanchaceae; genus Rehmannia; species Rehmannia glutinosa. The sequence continues at coordinate 77,417 of JABTTQ020000334.1, read as the reverse complement.
CCAAACCTAATATGGGAATTCACAAATCGTTATAATGCTGTCTTGGGGGTTTTAACTAGAAAGAGATTTCAGTTAATCAACTTGAGATTAGAAGTTATTCGCGTTCGATAGAGGGTTTAACTTAAATCGGGAATTTCTACGGTCCACATAACATGAGATTTTATTAAAAGATGTTGGTTTTTGCTTAAGGGCTTATGGTTGTATTTTTATCTTGTTGAATCACAAAAACATTCTAGAGGGATTTACATTCAACACATTTTTATCTCTTGATTTCTCATTAATCTACTTTTATTTGATTTATTGTAAGTGGCAATTATTTTAAATTCTCTATTTTTCATTTTCCATTTTAAACAAAACTCTGAAAATTGCTAGATTAGATAACACAAACACTTTAATTATTAGTACTTACAATCCTCGTGGGAATGACACTCGGTACTCAATAATCTATACTACAAAACGATAGGTGCACTTGCCTACGGTTTTATAGAGTAGCTTTTGAGCCATCAATTTCCTCATGTGGTAGTGACCTCTATTAACTATTAATATTAGAGTTGTCAAAGTGATCGGGCCGGGCCGGGCCAAAACAATTTTGGGCCGCTATTTTGGGGAGCCCAACCCAACCCATGTTTTTAAAATACACTAAAATTGCTTTGGGTCGGCCTGGTATTTCGGGCCTAATGGGCCCGGTCAAATAGGCCCGGATCTTTTCGGGTATATAAAATCGTAGTCCAGCCCTATTCCCGGACCAGCCGGGCCGGTCCATCGGGCCGGACTATTTTTGACAACTCTAATTAAGAAGTACTAATAAGTTCATATGTAATCATAATATATAGGTACGTATTTTTCTTTTTTTTTTTTTTAATTTTTTGGAAGAACAAATCTATTAGTCTACATTAAAATTAATAGATTTGGATTTCATGAGAGGTGTGGAATTGATTTCAAATGACTCCAAATGAGATAGCTTTTGAAATCTGCTATAATGACTCAAAAAATATATCAAAAATAAGAGTTAAGGATTTGAAGTACTCCATTGTAGAATGATCTTATCCAAATAAACTCAACTGATTTGTTTTTTATGGATTTGAAATCCATAACTCCAAATCTATCAATTTAAATGAAGTCTTACATCATTTAATATGTCAGGGTATCGAGAAACAAATTCTGAATCAAACATATTGTTGCGAGTTGGCGGACACTGCCCATCTCCATATTAGTACGATATATGTTGTTATTTGATTTTCATTCGAAAGATCTCATATCAATGGGGCTGAAATATGTTCATTCCTTATAAACCCATAACATTTTTCATGTCTAGTCGATGTGACACTTTATTTGTATTTCCTAACGCATACATCTAAACGGAAAAAAACTGTCATTAAAAATATAATTACTCATAAAACATTTAGCAATATCAATTTTTCTTCAAAAGAAAAAAAATATACAAGGTTATATATATATGACACGTACGCCTATGTGTAATAAGGTATTAAGTTGGACAAAAGTATATGCATGACGCTAGAATTTAAAATTAGACACATGCGTAGTAAAAATTAGAAACAAAAGAACAAAAATATTATCATATTTTAGCAGACAAAAACTCCTATCAGACCGTCTAACGGGTCTGACCTGTTAGACGGATCTGATCCGCGGATCCGGTGGCATTTCCGTAATATTAGCAGTGGTGTTGTAGTAGTTTTCAGGGAACACCAATAATAGCAGTCCTTCTGAAATGTATTAGTCGTCCTTCTAAAAAGTATTAGTAGTTCTTCTGAAATGTATTAGTAGTTTCCTAAAGAGTTTTTTAGTATTTCTCCTGAATATACTCCCGAAATATATTAGCAATCCCTCAAAAAAGTATTAGTAGTTCGTCGAAAAAGTATTAGTAGTTCCTTGAAATAAATTAAATTTTTCTCCCGAAATGTATTAATAGTCATTTTGAAAAGTATTAGTCGTCCTTCTAAAAAGTATTAGCAGTTCTTCTGAAATGTATTAATAGTTCCCCTGAATATAATTAATTTTTTCTCCCGAAATATATTAACAATCCTTCTGAAAAGTATTAGTCGTCCTTCTAAAAAGTATTAGCAGTTCTTCTGAAATGTATTAGTAGTTCCCTGAGGAGTTTTAGTATTTCTCATGAATATACTCCTGAAATGTATTAGTTGTCCATCGGAAAAGTATTAGTAGTTTCTCGAAAAAGTATTAGTAATTTCCTAAAGAGTATTTTAGTAGTGTTTCTTCAAAGTATTAGAGTTTCTTATAAAATGTATTAGTATTTCTCCATAAAAGTATTAGTTGATACTAATACTTGTACCATTTAGTACTTAGTCTTCAAATCTCTGCTAGTGCAAAAGGAAGTTCAGGAAAAAAAACCCTAGCATGCTCCCACCGAACGTCTTCTCCCTTGCGATCGACGACGGTCTTCCTCGGTGATCACTCCGGTCATCTTCTCCGGCATGTCCATGGCGGAATCATTTCATGGACTAACCTCTAACTACGTTTCCAAGAATTCTCGTTCGAATCTGTTGCCGTCCTCTTCGACAACGACTTCTTTGACGTCCAGAAATTTCGGTTCTCAAAATGTTATGTTTACAAACGGTCATGCTATTGCCGCAAAATTAAATCAAAGAAGGTGAATGAGTTGGTGGAATCCAAGAGTTGACATAACAATGGGAGTGCTCATCGACCATTAGAAAAGAACTTCCAGATATTTCCTTGAATTTAGCGGCAAGTGATAAGGCAGGAGGGATAATTGGGGCTTTTGAGTTTTTGCGAAAAAGGCCCTATTGTTCACTTTATTGGTCTGGGTCGGGTTAGAATCAGATCCGTCTAATGGATTGGATCCGTTAGACCGTCTGACCGGAGACCTCCTCATTTTAGCAAAATTCCAACTAAATCAGTTTTTTTGACAACTTGTCGATTAAAGTGCAAAATTGATGAACATATAATTTAGAGATAATAGCTCTTAATTGTGCACAGTAATTAACGACCAGTATGATATACTTTTACGATGGAAGTGAATGAAAATGCCCCTGCAAATTGCGTAAAGTGACCAAGAGCAAGGATCCGCGCACTTTCTAAACGTGGCGGGACAAATCGAACCAATTCGACCCAGCCCGCTTGATTTATGATCATAGATCTACTTCTCTAGGAGCGCTCAGGATTCAGCCACGTGGCAAATCCCAATACGGACAAAGTAATTATAAATATGGGGCACATTTCAAGAGAAGGTAACGTTATTGTTCATCTATATTTACATCGCTATACTTTACTACTCTTATTTCGAATTATATAACGACCTAAATTGATTTGAGTGCCGGAAGACCTTCGCAAGGGTTCCCTCCAACGAGCTTAACGATCTTTTTGATTGTAGGTCATTCCACGTAAGTACCAGAGGAGGCCATTCACGAAGCGACACTATCTTTAGCAACTCCATCTAAAGTAGACTCGGGTACCGGATGGGATTTTCTATTCCAAAATTGAGGTAAAATCAATTAGAAATGAGGGTTTTGCCAATATTACAAACCTAATAAATATAGGTGCCAAAAGTCAAATTTCCAATAAATGGAGGCACAAGTTACACTCATTAAGTGGATTTGCCTTTTTAGATCTAGAAACAGTTAATTATATGTATCAAGATATCAAATTTCATATGACAATTAACAATTTTGAATACACATGCACCGACAAAAAGAAACAACTTCAAAGTATCTTATATGAGACTACAACTTTTTTTTTCTAGTACAATCCTTAAAGGGGTGGAAAATTCTGATAGGAACGGGTGTAGTGTGAATCGAATTCAAATGAAAAATCTAGAAAATTGAGCATTAAAACACTTGCGTCATACTCGATCCCCAGAGTAGACTCAAACTTAATACCTTTTATTAATAAAATTCTAAATCTCACTTTTACCATTTAAACAAAATCTCTGACTCCATTCAGCTAGAAGTGCCGGATCCCAAAGTGTGAACTTAATTCAAGAAAATAAACCTTACTAAAAGTGAATATGCATGAGACGTTTAGTGGTATAGAAAATTAAACTAAAAAAATTTACTTGCTAAAATGTGTAGACATTCAAATAAATTTTCCCCCCTCTTCAATAGCTAGCAATACCAAGGGTTGTACAATAAGTTTTTTGAATTTAGAACCACCAGCCCTTTTCCTTTTGACATTTTTCTTATAGGAGTCAATCGACTACATTCTAGAGTTTTAGAAACTGATATACTCTAAATCTTTGAGGAAATAATGCAAGAACACTATTTTTGGATGGTTTTGTGATTTTCTTCTAACTTTTCTCCATAAATTCAAGAATATTGGAGCATAAGTTTTAGGGAATTTAACAAACTTTTTATAACTTGAGAAGTGTTGGAAATTTGGTTTTGAGAAAGTGGGCGCCGACCCGACTTTGACCAAATTTTCGGTGGCTAAGAATTTAATTTTGGAGGAATTGAATTATAAATTATTAATCTACGTTTCGAGTAGATGTTCGTAGTATTTTATATTTCTCAAAACCGAATTTCGGTGATGAGTGAGAAATTAATACACGAAGTTGGCCACGCGAATGGGCATAGTTTATCCTAGTATAAATACTAGAACGTGTTATTGGTTGGATATACTATAACACAAGTATATGATCATAAATGGGCCTTGGACCGGACCGACCCTTTGGGCTCGGGTTCAGGTTCAATTAGTTTTGTAACTTGAAAATTAGTTTGGCCCAAATCTAAGTAATGTTGAGCCTGATGAATCTAAACATTGGAGGTGTCTAGGTTCATGTGTCTTTGCATTTGTACATTGGAGGTTTCCAGGTTCATGTGTCTTTTGGAGTTTGTAACTCCTCAAGTGGTGGTCATAATAAGTGGTTTGTAACTCATGGGAGTTACATGTGGTTTAATGCCCACTCTCTTAATCTTTAATTCTCTATATACAAGTATTGGAAATGATGGTCTATATAAGTCTTAGGTGTTTTGCTGCATTGAGGGATTAGGAGGAAGAGATGAAGTCGGTATACACAGAAAAAATCGCATATCTCTGCATATTCTTCAATTGTCGATAAAGGTGTTGTAAATTTTCGAAGAACAATTTCAAGAACACTTCCTTCTACACTCGTGTCCAGCAGCCAGTTCTCGCTCCTTCAAGTTCGAAAGGTGCTTTGTGTTAGTGGTGCTACTGTACACAAAGGAGGTAAAACCTTTTATCTTTGGGGACATTACGTCGTACCGTGAGCACTAGCCGGGACGTATTTGTCTTGCGGAAAGAGGTCTTCCCCGACCGGCTTGTAAAGTTCTGTCAGATTCATGCTTCTGGAGTTGGAATCCATTACTTTTCTAGTAATTTATGTTTCTGTTTTTTAAGTAATTTTGAAGGCTTTTCCCGTTTATGTAACCAATGTAAATTTCCAACAAGAAGATGGGTCAACCCTTATTTTTTTGGAGCCCATTGCCAAATGAAAAAAGGTGACCCCTATAAAAAGAGAAAAATACAAATAAATATTCTACATACGTACATTTTTTATGTAATTTAATAAGAACTTAAAAATAAGCACAATTCTTTTTTTTTTTGGAGGCCCTATAAAAGCAACTGAATAACATATGTGTACATATATAAAGTCTTATGTAACATTGAGCCCCAAAAAATCGGGGGACCCTAAGGCCTTGTATGGTTATGTTTCCATGGACTATTTCTAGTTGCTAGTGTTGGGAAATGAATTTTGAGAATTTATTGGTTTTCGTGTGGAAATTGGAAATATGTTTGGATGGGTGAATGAAAATGAATTTTATGTAGGTTTGGAAATGAGATTGTGTTTGGTTGAGTAGTTTTGAAATATTATTTTATGTATATAATAATTTGAAAAGTTGATAGTGGTTGAATATTTTAATTGAATATATAATATTATATTTGTAAGATTGTAAGGTGGTAGGTCCCATTAGGTAGAAATAATTAAAAAATAATAATATTTTAAGTGGATAGAGTTGTTAATGGTGGGTCTCATATGTATAATTGGATGAAAAGATGAGAATAATGATTGATGAGTGATGTAGGGTAGTGTATAGAGTTGAAAATTGAAATTATAGGCTTGAGATGTAGTTTTATGTGAAAAATGGAATGTGAAAATGATGATTTTCATTGGAAAATTTATAAACAAACATTATTCCAGTTTTATGAATAGTTGAAAATTGGGAATAGGTTATTGGAAACATAAACAAACAATGCTTAAGCCGTTGCCCTTGATGACTACCCTCAAACCGGCCCCGCTTGAGAGTCACAAATAGACATCAAACTTTCTATTCCTATGGCACACTTTAAGAATGAAGTCCAATTGTAATGTGAAAATTGTTGGGTAAAATATAAGGTGAAGGTTTCTGTATGTGAAGAAAATGGCTAGAATATAGTGTTTAGGCAAAGTCGAGGCCTGTATTTAATACAGTCTCCGCAAGACGAAAATGCCCCTTATATTAGTGCTTACGGTTCCGGTGCTCGTCTCTAAGATACAACGACTTACAATTCTGGTTTAGCAGTACTTGCAAAAACCGAATACAAAATGTAATGTGTGTTTTTCGACTTTCAAGCTTTTCAAGGATGAAGATGAACAATATGCAAAATGCAGTGCTTGTTTAATGTTATCTGATTATTTTCGTGTCTTGATTCATCAGTGGGGACGTTAACAATATAGGCAAGCAAGTGCCCGTACGGAAAATCGCGTCTGTAGGCTCGAAAAGGCACATTTTCAGTGAACAGACGCACCTGTTCAGGAGCGCACGGCCTAGACACACGGGCGTGCGTCTCAGCCTTATCTTCCATTTGGGGCCGAAACTTTTCTAGTTGAAATCTGATTTAATTAATTACAAAAATTAATTAAATCCATTTAATTTAATTCATTACAAAAATTGATTAATTGATTATTTTTAAAGGTTTTTGGTCCAAAAAGAATAAGAGCCTTGAAGCCCAAGCCCAGGCCCATGACCCGGACCCGGGGCGGGCCGAGCCGAGCAAAGCCGGTGGGCGGCGGCGGCGGCGCGCGCGTGTATGCTTTGAACCAAACCCACAAGCATGTAGGTCCTCACCCCTTTAAAAACTTGGGTGCCCCCAAGGGCCCAAACCCATATGTCCAACTTGGGATATATTAAGTGTGCAACTTTGCCTCTCTTTTTCTATGTGGGATGGAGCATCTCTCCTCCCCCACATTTTCCATTTCCCATACCATTTATTTGTATTAAGTGGCTAACTTCTAGCATTAATTTTTCATTCACCCGGAATCGGTTTTGAGAAATTCCAAATGCTATTCTCATCTACTCTCTTAGTAGAATTTTTACAAATAATTTAATTCTATTTTTCACAAATGAAAACCACTTAATTAATTGGTCAAAATCGGGTCAACACCCCATTTATCAAAGACCAATTCCAACAATCCCCCACATGAATGAAATTAATGCATGCGTGAATGCAGATTCACTTGAAAGTCTCGGCGAATCGTTATTGCATCAGGATAGGTAGCTTGTGGCTTTGAATCTTCCTTAGTAAAATACTATCGGATTTACTAGTTGCTTAGTGACGCGATGTCTTGAACTACTCAGCCGTTTGTGTAAACCAAGACAATAGTACTTACACAATAACAACTCTAACACGTGTTGTTCTCACGTTGTGTCCATTTCGGCCCTGGACCATATCTTAGGTTCATAAGTGTTTCTTTTGAAGCGGCCATTACTTCTCACTTATATAGGTGATCTGCTATTGAAGAGTATCCTGCAATACTCCACCTTTCGGTATAGGAATCATTAAAAGTCTCAAACTTAACCTCACCACATTCAGCAGGTTTGCATTCACATGGATGTAACGAGAATGAGCTAACACATTTTCCAAGTGTTCACCTGAACATTCATAACTTAGTTGTCCCATTGAACCAAGGTCTTGGGATCTCCAATTCACAAGGTTGGGTTACCGCTATGAACATTCTTTAAGTTGTGGATTTTAAACCCATTCCCCTTAACAACTTATACAATTGATCTCGATTTATGCCTTTCGTAAGCGGATCCGCAAGGTTTTAATTTGACTTCACGTAGTCAACCGAAATAACCCCATTCGAAAACAATTGTCTAATGGTATTGTGTCTCCGACGTATATCTCTAGACTTACCATTATACATATTTCTTTGTGCCCTTCCGATTGCTTTGGTGACTATCACAATGTATCATAACAAAGAGCAGTACAGCTTATTCCAACAAGGAATATCCTCTAAGAAGTTTCTAAGCCATTATGCTTCTTCTCCAGCTTTATCCAAAGCAATGAACTCGGATTCCATAGTTGATCGAGCTATGCATGTCTGCTTAGAAGACTTCCATGACACCGCTCCTCCACCTATTTGGGAAAACAAATCCACTTGTGGACTTGGAGTTTTTTGTGTCGATATCCAATTGGCATCACAAGATCCTTCTAATACTTTTGCTGGATATCTTGTATAAAGTATTCCATAGTTCATGGTATACTTTAAATATCTAAGTACCCTTGTCACGGCTTTCCAGTGATCCGTACTTGGTTACTTGTGAACCTACTTAGTTTGCTCATCAATATGCAATGTCCGGACGTGCACAATTGGTTAAGTACATCGACTTCCACCACCTGTAAGTCCAAGCGCTACGATAATCTAGAGGGGGTGAATAGATTATCTTCATCTTTTCGATTTCGCCTCTCTTTTTCAAACAATTACGCCAAGACAATAATAAAGGTGCGGAAAGTAAACAACACGCGTCGATTTAAAGAGGTTCAACCCACCTAGGGCCTAATCCTCTACCACCCCAAAGATATCCGGGATGGATTTCAAAGAAAAAGAATTTTATTAATTACCACAATTAATACAAATTCAACTTACAACACCTTGAAGAGCACCACACTCTTCTTCAACACCACTTTTGGAGATTACCACAATCTCCTTTTGAAGATTACCACAATCTTCCTTCAACGGCACCTTGTGAAGATTACCACAATCTTCAACCTTGAAGAATACCAAATTTTTCAACACCTCAATAAGAAGATCACCACAATCTTCTTCCACTTATCACCTAGATCATCCAAGTGTGTTCTTACCACAAGAACACTCACAAGGATATCTTGTGTTTGAATGATAACCAAAAATCAAGATTACAACTCAATAATGAATATTACAATTTGAGTGCAAAGTGTAATCAAGAAATAAAGCCTAGACCTCAAGATGTGAAAGTGAAATTCTTAGGTTATAAATACAACAAGAGTGTTGAATATGAAAGCTTGGAAATTTGCAGATTTCTTGTTGTGAATTTGCTTGTGTTGTTGTTTTCTTGTGTCTTCAATTCATCATCTATTTATAGGGAAGCTTCACCAACATAGGCTCCCAACATAGGCTCTCTATCTTCACTTTTGTTTACAAAAAGAAGATCACAAGATGTAGAAATATTGTACAAAATTGAAAAGCAAATCTTGTCACACAGATTACAACGGTTGGAATTTTTCTGTCAAAAAATAACATAGGGCGACCGGTTGCCCTGTTGAAGATTTCAGCCGTTTGAAAAAAATAGTGCGATCCAGGTAGGGGTTGCAGGGGGGTGCGACCGGTCGAGGTGGGGTGCGACGGCCGTGGCCGCACATCGACCTCACCCTTGACCGTCCCCTCTCTTTTTTCAAACCCGTAAGTTCTGCTTCGTGTTTCTTATCTTGGTGCACGGTCGACCACTTTGGGCGACCGGTCGACCTCCCCTTTTAAAAGTTGTCCGATTTTTTTCAAAAATAAACTTCAAGAAATACTCCAAAAAATTAGTAAAAACATTTTAAATCATTTGGTAGTATTTAGACATCATTTATAAACATAATTTTGGTGTAAAAGCCAATTTAAACAAAACCATCAAAAGTGTTGTCCAATTTTTTATCAAATTAAAAACTCTAAGAAATACTCCAAAAATTAGTAAACACATTTTAAATCATTTAGGAGTATTTGGACAACATATAAAAACATTGTTTTGGTATAAAATCTTATTAAAACAAAATCATCAAAATCTTGATAAAAACATTTATCTAACAAATTCCCCCTTTTTGATGATTACAAACCAAAACAATTTTAGAAGGTCGATTTAAAAACAAAACAAATTTTCCGGTCTTAAAACAACAATCAATTACAAACAAGATACATCATAAGTACAAACACACAAGGATAGGAGCAAAGATTTTTCAAAATCATTTTTGCACAAGCTCCCCCTATCAACATGCATATAAAGAACAAGTATACAAGCAACAACTAAAAGCTAAAAGCTTAGCTTTCACAACTTAAGCTTGAATTCCATGAGCTTATAAGCTCCCCCTGTCACAAAACATCATTAGTCAAGCATAAAAGTCCACAATACATCAAATGAACTAAGCATTGTTCATAGCTTATGGCTTTCAAGAGCCCTAGCTTATAGCTTTTCTTGCAAGCTTATTTTCGCTTCTTTGAGCGTATGAGCATTTTTCCTGTTTCCCCCCCATTGGAATCATCAAAAATAATGTTAGCACGATAAAACCATCATATATTCATATCAAAGTGCGCAAATTTATCGATTTATCGAGCTTATTGAAAATTGAAGCTTAAATTCCAAGTAAAAGGGAAAAGTTGATCAATTGACTTGCAAAAGCTCATTTGATTAATAAAACATGATCTCTATAAACTTATATGACTTTTCAAATCGAGAGAATCACGTAAGTGATGAATTTTTACATGAAACATTTTGTCGAACACTTGGCGTGCGTCGAATAAAACTAGAAGTATATAACGCCTTTGAAATTTGTTTAAGCCAAAAAAAATTCATCACTAATTGCAATACAACATTGTACATTCATCATCAATCATCATAAACAACATATTAATACAAGAATTTCAACAATATATCAAGATACAAGCACATTCTCAAGGGTTCAACCCAATTGAGATTAAAAGGAGAAATTCTTACCATCTAATCGGTAAAGATGAACAATGATGATGATAATCGAGCTAGATAATTCCCAAACTATGTAATTTATGCAACAAAACACATTTGAAGTGAAATGTGTGTGCAAATGTCAAAGGGGACGAAATATAGAGAAAACATGTGAAAATAAGAAAACCGAGGACAGAATGTTTTAACCAAAAAAACTCATCAGGGCGACAGGTCATGGGGCGGGGCGGACTGGTCGGCCTTGCCCTATCGACCCTCTTGTTTGAGTTCTCCTCTAAAAATCCGTTTGATCCAAAAATCCGATTTTTCGCCCCTAAGTTTTAAAAACGTGCAAAATGCAAACATAGACCTCATTCAATATACATTATGTCATAATCAAGCTCGAAATGAGGTAAAAAGACTCGGCGGTAAATGAACAAATGTCCGCGAGTTAACTTTGAGACGGATTTAAACACATCTCAAGTTTTTGTTAAAAAAAACGCAATCCCTTAAAAATATATCAAATCTCAATATGTTTAGTTCGATTATGACGAACCATATTTTGAGAAATTGTTAACACCGAACTTGTTATCCCGAAAAAATAAGAACATTTTAATATTTTGGATACAACAAGTCATAAGAAGAAGTGCCTTTTAAATATTTGAAAATTTTCTTTTAACGGCACTTTAATGAGATTCGTTGGGATAGTTTTTGAAATCGAGCATATAGACATAAGGCATATAAAATGTCGAGTCTATGGGAATAATACAAGAAAACATACCTTGAATTTGTTTGTCAACCGATATGTCTTCCTCAACCTTTGTCAATCTTTTACATTGGTAACCATAGAGGTTGAGATAATTTTTCCTTTTTCAATGCCTAACTTCTTCAAAGGTTCTATTGTACACTTTGATTGACATTGTTTAACTTGAAGTCAATGAAGAATATTTGCTCCTCCATCATGCTCATCTTGAATTCTCCTATCATTAACTTATAAAATTTCTTGCACAAGAATTCATTAGAAGCACCAAAAATATCATACATTGCACAAGTAAGTAATTTTGCCCTTTTTCAAAAACAAAGAGAGTAATATAAACTTTACCTCTTGTAAAACCATTTAGCAAAAATAGCTAAGTCTATCATACCATACATGGGGTACTTGTTTTAAACCATACAAGGCCTTTTATAAAAATCATTTGGCATAGAAAAATTTTAAACCCCGGAGGTTGTTTTATATAGACTTCTTCTTGAATAAAACCATTTAGAAAATTGGATATAACATCCATTTGGTAAAGCTTGAAATTTTCTTAAAACAAGAATGGGCAAGTAAAAATCAAATAGCTTCTAAACGTGCTATGAGTGCAAATGTTACATCAAAATCAGTTACATTCTTCTTGAAAATACCTTCGAGCTACTAACCTCTCCTTAGTTCGACCAATGTTGCCTTGGTCATCGAGTTTGTTCCGGAATACCCTGTTTGTCTTCTTCATCACTATCACCATAGGGCATCCAATTGATCTAAGGTGTTCTTAATAGAACATTTACATCCAAATATTTTGAGGTAACTAATATTTGGAGTACTTCATTTCTCATCTACACAACTTAATAAACTCATTAACGGCATCGCTTATATAAGCAATAAAAAATAGCCCAAGTTAAAAAAACATGCCTCAATCATCAATCACAAAATATCTTGCATAAGAGCATAGTAGAAATAGACACTATATATATAGACCATGAAGCAAGAAACACATACTATGCATTTAGGAAAAATCATCAAGAGTTCAATAAAAACATGCAAGTTCAAATAAGCTTAAGAAAGCTATAAAATGTCTCTTTTGAAATTTGAAAAACCGATAGCATATAGTTGAGACCTCATTTAAAAGAAGTATTTGAACAAGAGTTGACAAAGCAAATATGTGCAATCACATATCGAATAGTGCCTTTCGAAAAATCTAAAAATCCTCTTAATGGCACTTATGTGAAATATTATGAAATATCTTGAAACTCAAGCACATATGCATATGGCAAACATAATATCGAGTCTATAAGATGAATACCGATGAGAAGCGTACCTCGATAGTTTATGGTCCTCTTAACACATTATGAGTAGATAACCATTGATGAAGATATATAAATCCTACACAATTCTTAAAACAAATTTTGCCCAAAAACATAGTAATAGAAGTGTAGGCTAAAGCAATAAAAGATATCACAATTATATTATGCTTTAAAAATTCATAAAAGATAATGAACATACAAGTTCTAAGAAAAACACAAGAGTTTATAAAATCATCATACAAGGTCTCCTTTTCAAAATATTTTAAAAACACAAATATATATTGAAGACCTCAATTTAAAAAATATTTGAAAACTCTTTTGCACAAATAAAAACATGCATAATTAACAAAAAAATGCATATTTAAATGGAGAGATACGGTTTACCAATTTCGCCATTTCCACGGGTTGTGTCTCTCCCTTTGTTGATAGTATATTCCTCTTGAGAAATCATCTTGTTGATGATGACTTTGCCATTTCCAAGGATTGTGTACTTCCCATTTATGATTATATCCTCTTCTTGGAAATTTATCGTGATGATGTATTCTCCTTTGATCAAATGACACGGGCATTTGATATCTTCTTGGCGGTATGAATTTTCCTTTATTATTACGCCGGGTACCTAATATCACATTATTTTGTGGTACCCTCAAGTGTTTGGGTCCTTTGGGATTAGCTTTGAGACTTTTAGGTCTCCAACAATAATTAGAGCTATTTCTAGCCCGACAAGTATTTACCGTATGACCCTTTTTACCGCAATAAAAGCAAGTAATAATTTTTGGAGCATAATGACCAACATACATAGGAACTTGATTTATTTTCACATAATTAACAACACTATGCTTATGATCAAGTCCTTGTTTCAATTTTTCACAACTATGAATATCAACAATATTGGTCATTTTATCGGTACTCAATTTTGATTTTGATAAATCCTTTTTCATGCAATTAATATCCTCAATAAGAGTATTATTTTCTTTTTCAAGGATTCTAACCTTATCAAGTGTGGTGGTGTGATCACATGAAAGTGATTCATAAGAGGAAAATAAATTATCCTTATCAATTTTCAAAATATTGAATTTCTTTTTCAAATTTTTGTATTTAACAAGTACGCTTTGGAATTTTCATTATGAAGTTCATCAAAATCATTTTGCAAATCACTATAATCATTTTGTAATTCATTATCATAAGAAGTGGAGGGTTTTGAACTTACCTCGTTTTCTTCTTCGAAGCCCATAAGACATCGTTCGTTTTCATCGACGTCGGAAGTTATAGGAAGCTCATCCCAAGTTGGGTTTGTATCCATTTGAGAAGTAGATGCTTTTGAGTGGCTCCATTCATTTGCATATACTTCTTCTAATTTTCTCCATACTTCATGTGCCGATTTAATTCCTACAATATGATCATATTCCAAAATGGTAAGTGAACAATAAATAATATTAAGAGCTTTACCATTTAAGGAGATGTTTTTCTTCTTTTCATCATTGAGCTCTTTGAGGCCTTTGTGTAGTGTGTCCATCATTGGAATGGATTCTTCATTTACGACCGTGTTCCAAATATCGAACCCGCAACTTTGTAGATAACATTCCATTCTTTCTTTCCAAAATGTAAAATTTTTGGAATCAAATAGTGGTGGCTTGGTGGTGGAGGCGCCGGTAAGGTAGACTTCGTTCGTAGCCGATGATCGTTCCTCTTCACTCGCAATGTGGAACGAGCTTGCCAAAGAGTTTGGCTCTGATACCACTTGTAAGTCCAAGTGGCTACGATAATCTAGAGGGGGGGTGAATAGATTATCTTCATCTTTTCGATTTCGCCCTCTTTTTCGAAACAATTACGCCAAGACAATAATAAAGGTGTGGAAAGTAAACAACACGCGTCGATTTAAAGAGGTTCAACCCACCTAGGGCCTAATCCTCTACCACCCCAGTATATCCGGGATGGATTTCAAAAAGAAAAAGAATTTTATTAATTACCACAATTAATACAAATTCAACTTACAACACCTTGAAGAGCACCACACTCTTCTTCAACACCACTTTTGGAGATTACCACAATCTCCTTTGGAAGATTACCACAATCTTCCTTCAACGGCACCTTGTGAAGATTACCACAATCTTCAACCTTGAAGAATACTTGTAGGTCCCAAGGGGTGTAAGTGTAAGGTTTAGAAGGGGGGTTGAATAAACCTTACCAAATTTTTGATTTAGTCCTTTTAAAATTCGAGTTGATACTACACAATCAGTATCCTTGGTGGACAGCCAATTTAGTTAATCAAGAGAGTTAGTCTCTCAAACAACACTCAACCGAGCCGTTGATGGAATAACTCACTGTTAAGTCTAAATTAACTCAACTGTGGTTTGTTTTCAGCGGAAGACTTAACACCCTTAAGTTTGGTTAAGTAGAGATTTAGAGCTTGATTTAGTACTTAGAGATTATCAATGGATATCAAACATGTCAGCAGAAATAAACAGATATGATGCAAGAATTAAAGTCTTTGAAATGTAAATGACACAATAAGATTTTTATAGAGGTTCAAGATGGGGTAATTCTTCTACTCATCTCTTCTCCAACTCCTGGAGGAATCCACTAGGTATTGATCAAGATACAAAGTGGTAATAGTCCAGATACAAGTTTTGATCACACAAATGACTTGATCCTTTGGGACTCGGGCCTGAGACGCCTTGATCACTCACCGCTTCTCGTACGACTCGCCTTCTTCACAGGCGGTTGCCTTGCTGCTACTACAAACTCACTTGCTCAAGCTCTTTGGATTTGATCACGAAGCCCTCCAAAAGCTCAAGACTTGGTTCGACCTTGAACCTTCCTACAATCCTTCGTGGAATGTAGACCCCTTGATTTTCAGTATTTTCCTCTTCAACTGATTGAAGTTATCTTTCCTTCACAGGTGAGTGTTGGATTGATGTTCTTCGTAGTGTAGGCTTGAGGATTGAGAATATTTCAGGTTTACAGTTCTAATAATTGCTTGAACGTTTGTGGTTCTGGTCTGTAACATTCTCTCAGAGTCATTCCTCAGCCTTTTATAGTGATCTTTCAAAAATTTGCCCGTTGAAGAGATAAGCTTATTTTTTAAAGTCACTTGCGATCGTTGGCTTGTCTTGTTGCGATCCTTGGAATTGCCATTTCCTCGTGTGAATTGTTTTTCACCTTTTCGAGTTCGACACGGTGTAGTGCTTTCCATTGGTTTATTCCTTTTGCACGCTTCTGACCGAGCACTTCGAGAAAGGTAGTATGGAGATATTACTTGTTTAGGTAATTCTCTTGATTTCTCAACGGATCTTTTTCAGATTATCTCGACTTGACGCATTTCCTTGCTTTCCCAGGTGACTTGGAGTCGCTTCCAATCATTGGATGACTCTTCATCACTTCAACTTGAGACTTGGCTTTTCTTGAGTTGACTTGATCGATACTCCACTCACCGCATCTCACCGCTTCTTCATAGAGTTCCCGTCTACTCTTCTTTTCCATACTCACTTTGTCTTGCAAATGAGTCTTTCTTCTAGTCTCCATTGTCTTATTGCATGTTTGGGCATAATCGACTTAACTCACTTGACCAGCCCTATTTATTACAATGCGCTTTACAACAAAAATGGGGTGCCAACTTCCTATTCTAAGTTTTACATGGCATTCATCAAAATCTAAACAATAAATTTCCTAACAATTTCCCCCTTTTTGATGATGCCAAAACTTAAACCATTCAAAAATGTAAATAGCAAAGATACATACAGATAGTGTATTCACATAGAATGTATGCGTAGAATCAATCTTTTTATTGATCATAACATTCTTGTTCTTTTACACAATCACACAAGGTGTATCGAGCATACATTTGTCTACACAAAACAAAAAAAAGAATTTATAGCTTTATTGCGGAAGACTTACATAGTATGTATTTACATAATAAAATACATGAAAGGGTGGACAACAACACTTCATCCCCTTCATTTTCCTCTTTTTTCATCTTGTTCAAAGATCTTCTTCTCTCCTTCTCTTTTTTCATCGCAATCGCCTTCTTCTTTTTCTTTTCATATGCCTTCCTCGGCAGCTTCATCTCTTCTTAATCTTTCTTGTCTTTCCTCCCATAGCCGAGTTTGTCTCTTGTTTTCTTCTTCTATTCTTTTCGCATACTCAAGATTACTTTTAGCCACTTGCAAATTTGCTATTTGGTCATGACCAGCCCAAGAGATCCCTCCTTTCTTGCCGGATCTACGTATTCAATGTTTTTGGGCGAGGCCTGCCCAGTCCAAGCCTCTTCCTCCACCACGCTTCTTCCTCTACCTCGGGTGTGTATTGTCTTGGGGTCTTTCTTTCCAAATGAGTGACCCGGCGGAGTGACCAAGCAGAGCGATCACGGTGTAGTCTGCTCTGTCACTGCCTTCTTCACATAACGTGAGACCATTTTCCCAAGATAAGTCCCAAGCTTGAGCCATAGACATATTTGCAAAGTATCCTTCGGATGCGGCGTTTTAAATTCATCAACCGATCGTGGCTCGGTCCCGACATCCGAGATGGCATAAGTGTCTCTGTCTCACCGGAATGCCTCCATGTTGTTTCAAGATGTTCATAACTCGGGCATCCATTCTTCCTTCCACTTCTTCCATCCCCGCTTCAAATGTTTTTCTCTTTTCACCATAGATATAGCAGAGTGTTGGAGTGGCGAGTCACCGGGAGTTTGTTGCTTTGATAATATCGATTGTGACAATACCTTGTTGGGGGTTTGTGCGATCATCAAGGTCACATCTTTCGATCCTTCCCCAACGGACTTTCCTTTCTTTTGTTTCAATACTTCCTCGATTTTCTTTCCTCGACCACCGTGATCCTCTTTTTTTTCGACCTTTCGATCTCTTCAGGCTTTAAGGTATTCCTCTTCCCCCTTTTTGGCATCATCAAAGGAGAGAGGAACGCCGAAACATATCTTGTGCGCGAAGTCGAGCCTCACGATAGTTGAGTTCTTGTCTCGAGTCCGGCTGCGGAGTATGCGACACGAAATTCGAGCGAGTAGCGTTGGACTCTCTGAAATTAGCTTCATTTCAGCCATGAGAAGGCTGAATTTTCTGTCCATATTTGCTTCCAAACGCTGGAGATCACTCTTATTTTGCTCACGCAGCAGCTTTATCTCGCAAGTGTGAGCTTCATGCATGTGCTCAATGTGTTCTCTCAATTTTGTTTTTGCATCGATTCTCGACTCTCCATACCAAAGCAGCTTTGTTGAACAATGTCCTCAAGTATCTAACTTGTTCCACACGCATTGTTTCTTCTTGTCTGCTTGCCACTATTCCCGATCATGATCAAGTTATGCCTCTCAAGTCGCCAGTAAGATTGGCATCTCGTTGTCCGGGCCGCATGTCCATAGAGGCGTGGTGCCTCTCCATCCGTTCAATCTCAGCAAATAATGCTTTGAACACTTCTCGAACTTTAGTCGCTTTTTCCGATGATGCGGTGATGGCCACGCAGCGTCAAAGTCATAGTCATAATGAACGATGGTACCGACGAGATGACGGAGCCGGTCTGTGGAAGCTTGCGAGCTCGTTCTTCGACTCTTCGGGAGGTCGGGTACCTCCGGAGAGAAAGGAAAAGATTCTATAAATGAATCATCACGGCCAACCGGTATTTGTTCAATGATGAGAGGTGCGCGTGAAGTTCCTTTTGAGTCGAATCGCCGCACTTGGGAGCCTGCGCAGCGGGACTCTTTCCTTTGGTGGGTCCTGTTGTGCAATGGACTGTTCCATTGGTGGCTCATCATCAAAATTGAAAGTTTGACGAGTAGTCTTGAGATCGACTTGCTCGTCTTTGGGGAACATCCGCAACAGTCTTTTGGATCCACGGGGATGACTCGAACCTTTTCGCGCTTTCGATCCCGGAAAGGTTACATCGATTATCCTGGGAATCATGAAGTGCGCTTATCTCCTTTTCGGATGAATCAATGATAGCAGGAGGGATGTTCTCTACTTGCTTTCTTTACCCCGGGAAGTCTCAACCTCCCGTGGGCCTTCATTACCTCCTGCAGCTCGATCGTAGCGAGGCTTGGACCTCCCTTTCGACGGTGTCACTGTCTTAGGGTCTTTCGTGGTGGCATCCATTGAGTCTCAACCCCATGGATTGCACTTTCATCGCCTGCAGTGTTAACTCCCGTACTGTTCCTTTCGTGCCTCGATCGCATCAGCCGTCATTAGCCTTCGAGATTTGGCTTGGCACCTCACCGAGACAGCTTCAACTATCCGAGCTTCGTTGATGGCAACTTGTTTGTTCGTGTTGCGTTTGTACTTTCTCCACTTCGCCTCCTAGATTTGTTGTGGAGTCATCTGCAAAGATTCTCCGACCTTGCCGCGTGGAGGAGAGTTTCCCCTCACCGGCGCGCACCACCGAGTGACTTGAATGGGATCACTCGTCTCCAAACTCCCGGCCGTTTACCGAGTGTTCACTTCAGTTGGGGTAAGACACCTTCGTTAGGGGTTGGCTCAACTGGGGTCCTCACTAACCTGGGCCATCGCCAGCCTCCCTTAATTACTTCTTCCGAGTGAGTGGGAAGTGGTGGCAAAGAACAACAACAGATGGCGATTTGTTGAACCACTCCCATTGGATCAATTTCACCGTGTGTTCGAGGACTCTCCTGGTCCCTCCATCATGCTCTTCTCATGAAGAATTCTCGATTCATGCATTGCTTGCTGCATTTGCAACTCTTCCGTGGCGGCAAAGTTTGATCCTCATCACATTGTCGCCGATAAGACATCAAGGAGAGGATGTGTGTGTTCGTGGTGCCGGAGATAGGGCGGAGATCTTTGGCCGCTTCTCACGTGCCTCGCCTTTCTTCGCCAAGAGCTCCTTCTCCTTATCCTTGAAGATCTCGCAGGATATCCGTGCGCTTGTCATCATCCATCTTTGGGATCACAGAGGTCGGGCCTCTAAGGAAGTTCAACATTCCTCTTCTTCTTCTATAAACTCGGCCGTTGGAACTGCATACACTGGATTTACTCAATTTCCATTTCCTCCAATCTCGCAGACGATTTTGAATATCCGGGTAAAGTGGGGATAGGATCATCACATCACTATCACTCTATCGCTTTCTTTCAGGTCTTGTGTCTCGGTGCGCGGACTACAACTATTTCTTCGATTTGCCTCATTGATCGCGCCTTCACAGACTTAGTTGTTTCATCAATTACATCTGGGGACTCTCTTCTGCTTCAAGCCGGTTTAAGTATTTGTTTGTTCCAAATGGTGACTCGACCAGGTTTCTCAAGCTCGAGCGCTTGATGATTCTTCTTCGTTTTCTAGTTTGTACCAGAGGGATTTCTGGTTCGAGACGCTTTTTCGAATCTTGGGCGGTGGGGGCCGTCTTGGTGTTTTTTCTTCGAGGAGCCGCCATCTTGCTTATCGATCTCCTCTTTTTGATGATCGAGAAGGTAGTTGAGAGTCCTTCTCGACCGCCGGGCTGCAGGGCGGCGGAGACACCGCTCAGAAGGCGAGGAGCAGTTTTGACTTTCTTTCTTTGCCGCAGAGCAACAATCTTCTTAGCAGTACCGCAGGGGAGTTTTTCTTTTGGTGGAGAGGAAACAACAGTATCTTCAGTGGTCACCGATTCCCCTCACTCGTGTCGCCTCTCTTGGCGTAGGCTCTTCTCAGCGCCTGAGAGGGTTTGATCTCGAACATCCTCTTGTTTACATGGAATGCATTTCCATGTCTAAGAGGGACTCCTTTCACCTCCATCACCCGCCAATCACTGGCCATATCCTGAGGATCCTCCAAAAGTGTCATCTTCCTTGAAGGATTTGTTCCCTACATTTTGGCATAGTCTGTCAGACAAACTCAAACCTGCTTTATTTTCCTTTCTTCAATGATCGTTGCCATCACGATCAACTTTGCTTTTGACAGCTTGGTCAAAGCTACCAAATTTGATGTCAATACATTTGGCAACTATGTCCAACAACTTGTGATAATCCTCCTTCAAAGAAATCTTGTTTGTCAGTGTAAACTATTTTATCAAGATAGTCGGGCTTGGCTATTTCCTTCCAAGCATCGGCCAGGTTACATCACCGTTAATTTCGATGCTCCTTCCGTTGGTAGTGAGCGGTGTTCACCAAATCCTTGGCGCGAGATGGTGAGCTTCTTTCCGTGAATGCAACATGACTTTATCTCTTCATCGTGAATCTCAAAGATTCACGTAGAATCGTGCGACCTCCTCCACATAGGTCATCGGATATTCCAAAGATCGTAAACGATTTCACCCAGGCGTTTCCAATTTCTCAAAGCAATTTTCTTCACTAGGGTGTCATCGGACCCCTGTTTCACCATGTCGTCGAAATCCACAAGAGACCGGTGTGGATTTGTTTTCCTAACTTGACAAAATCATAGGTTGGTGCCATCCTTCAGATTTTACCGAAGAAAACTTAGAGATTGATTTGAAGATAGATAGGGTTTTGAGAAAATTTTTGCCTTTGCTTCCGAGAGAGAAAATGAACAGTTTTGGTAATGTGTGAGAAAAACGGACGAAAATGGTTTAAGTATGGTTTATGAAAGGACGTGCGGGTGGTTTTTGAAATGTGATCGAAATCAACGGCTTAGATTTTGCATGCCGATTTAGCATTTAATGTCTCGTATTTAATGTGGCAGCATTTATATCCAATCATAAGCTTGGTGTGCAGCTTTTGCCTGTACACGTCATAATTATGCTTGACATAATCCTTAAAAACATTCCCGCTTAGTCAAAACGACCATTGCGTTTTTGTCACTTGGCTCATAAATGATTCACTTTTGCCCTCACTGGTTTAGCTCTTCTTTTCTCATTCCTCTTTGTGACTCGGTTGTCGCCTAACTTGGTATAGTTGTCTTTCCGATCTGGTGATTTACTTAGCCGATTTGTGAGTTCACTCTTTTTCCCTTTTGTGTTCCATTTCTTTTCTTGATTCTTCCGAGTGTCACCACTCAATTAACCCTAACTCATGCTTGAGTTCTTCAAATCTTGACTCACATAATGGTTTTGTGAAGATGTCACCAATTATTTATCAGGTTGAGATATACTCCAAAATGATGTCCTTCTTTTCAACATGATCTCTTATGAAGTGATATCTCGACATCGATATGCTTTGTTCTTGAGTGCAACACAGATTTTGAGTAATTGCAATTGCACTTGTGTTATCACACATGATTGGAATTTCTTTTTCCTCAACTTCATAGTCTCTCAATTCTTTGTCTCATCCATAGGATTTGGGCACAACAAATTGCCCGCACTATGTATTCTGCTCACCGTAGAGGTGGCTATTGAATTTTGCTTCTTGCTAAACCAGAAATCACTGTTTCCTAGCATTTGACATGTGCCTCGAGGTGCTTTTCTCCCCACTCGCATCCAAAGATACTCGTAGTCGAATAGCCAATTAGCTTGAATCCACCTTCCTTTGGATACCATAAGCCAACTTCTTGCTTCCTTTCAAGTATCTCAATATTCTCTTAGTCGTTGTCATATGGCTCTCTTTTGGAGCAGATTGAAATCTTGCACATACACCTACAACAAAGGTGATGTCCGCCCGCTTGTTGTAAGTAGAGCAATGATCCAATAAGTGCTCAGATCTCTTGTTTGATCTACGTGGCTTGCCATCCGCATCCATGTCCATTTTGACCGATGTATTCATTGGTATTTTTACATAAGACTTCTCCTCCATACCAAATTTCTTCATTAAATCTCTCCGTGTATTTTGTTTGACTTATGAAGGTTCCATCATTCAGTTGTTTCACTTGAAGTCCAAGGAAGAATGTCACTCTCCCATCATGCTCATTTCAAATTTACTTTGCATGAGGTTTGAAAATTTTTCACACGACTCTTTGTTTGTGGATCCAAAAATGATGTCATCCACATATATTTGAACAAGCAAGATACTCTTTTTGTCTTGAATTCTAAAAGTGTTCTATCTACTTTTCCTTTTGTGAATCCATTCTCGCTTAGGAATTGTGACAAAGTATCATACCATGCTCCTGGTGCCTGTTTCAATCCATACAAAGCTTTCTTGAGTTTGTATACCTTATCTCCAAGAGTTTTCGCTCAAATCCTCGGGAGGTTGTTCAACATACACTTCTTCTTCCAATAGACCATTTAGGAATGCACTTTTTACATCCATCGATATACAATGAAGTTCTTGTGAGCAAAGATAGGCAAGAAACATCCTTATAGCTTCCAATCTTGCTACAGAGCAAATGTTTCATCAAAATCTATTCCTTCTTCTTGGCAATATCCTTTGGCTACTAGTCTTGCTTTGTTTCTTACCACGTAACCTTCCTCGTTCATTTTGTTTCGAACACCCATTTAGTACCAATAACATTTTAATGTGTGGGTCTTTGAACTAATTCCCATACTTTATTTCTTTCAAACGATTCACTCTTCTTCTTGCATAGCTTGAATCCAATGTGTGTCATCCAATGCTTGTAACACATCTTTGGGCTCTATTTGCGAGATGAAGCATGTGAACATAGCTTCTTGTTGAGTTCGATCTTGCTTTGACACCTTTTCTTATATCTCCAATGACAAGTTCGTGAATGGTCTCTCGGCCATCTTACATCGGGTTGAAGTAAGTTGATCGGATTCAATCGCCTAGCTACAATTTGTGTTGCTTTGATCGACTCTCTCGTAGTCACTTAGCCGCAAATTTTCCAAATTGCTTTTGAGATTCACTATCTCATCTTCTTCCGAGTTTATAATTCCACTTCCATAGGGACTCTTCTCGTATGGTTGGATGATTCACTTATCAACCGACTCTTCAATGTCTTCTCCATTTACATTTGGCTCATCGAATACCACATGAATGGATTCTTCCGCAACCATAGTCCTTTTGTTGAGTACTCAGGCTTTGCTTTCACCGAGTATCCCAAGAAGATACCTTCATCGCCTTTAGCATCAAAGGCCTTTAGATTGTCTTTGCCATTGTTGTGGATGAAGCATTTACATCCAAATATTATAAAATATGCAACATTTGGTTTTCTTCCAGTCCAAATCTCATAGGAGTCTTTGTCATCTGTCAATGCTTTATCATACATCCTGTTTTGAGTGTAGCAAGTCGTGTTGATTGCTTGACCCAAAATCTTTTTGGTAGCCCCGTCACCTAACATGGTCCTTTTTGCCGCTTCTTTGAGAGTTATGTTCCTTCTTTCTCGCAACTCCATTCTTTGTGGAGTCCTTTGTCAGCAGATAGTTCATGACCAATACCATTTTCAATACAATATCGAGTTATTATTCCATTGACAAACTCGGTTCCTCATCATCGATCTTATTTTGATAATGGTTTGGCTCTTCTCGTTTTGAATCCTCTTCATCACCGTGGTAGTTTCAGAGAGTTTCTTTCTTCTTACACATGAATATTGTCCATGTATATCTTGAGTAGTCATCTACTACCACCAAGGTGTATTTCTTTCCACTTATGCTTTGGTTCCACTGGGCCAAATAGATCCATATGTAGCGATGCAATATTCTTGTTGAAGATGGACATGTCTTTTCTTTGAATGAAGATTTGATTTGTTTTCCTTCCGACATGCATCACATATACTCTCCTTCTTGTATACTCGAGTCCGAAGTCCTTCCACAAGGTTACTTCCGCAAGCTTGTTAATCGTTTTGAAATTCAGGTGACTCAACTTTTTGTGCCACGACCAACTTGATTCAAATTTGTGTTTTTGCTAGTAGATTAGTCTTTGGGTGTAGCGGTTGACCAATCTACTACATACATGTTCTTTTGTCTCGCATCCTTGCAATACAACTTCATTCGATTCAAGATCCTTGATTTGGCATATACCCATGTTGAATCCAACATTATAGCCCTTGTCACAGAGTTGATGATGCTTAGCAAGTTGAAGTTTAGTCCTTAAACATATGCAACATCTCGTGATTTCTAATCCATTCCTCTTGATGGATCTAATGCCTCTTATTTTACCCGAGCTTCATTTCCTCCAAATATGACTTTTGCTCCTTTAGCTTCCTTGAATTTTGACAAATTTTTCTTGTTTCTGTCATATGTCCGGAGCGACCATCCCATATACCAGGTTCCTTGGCACTCACTGCTCCTTGAACCCGCAATCAAGGAAATTAAGTTTTAGGTACCCATACTTGTCCTGGGTCCCGAGGGGTTAGAATTGTAAGATGATCCAACCAACTTATATCCAAATGATTTGACTCTAAGGGGTTGCCATCTATCGATTGCCATAATCATAATTAATCTTGGAAAATTGCTTGGGGATTCTAGGTTTATACAAATTTGTCTCTTTTGTCTCGTATGCTGTGTATAAGTTTTAGCAATCGCGCTTCTTTGGGTAATTGTGGTGTCTCCGAGTGTAGTGCCTAGGTGCATATGTGTGCTTTGATGAAAGCTCTTATACTTTTGGAATGCCTTTGCTTTGAGTTCTAGGCCTTTGCCATTTGGGCTTATATTCCATAAGTCTATGCTTTGATAGTTCACATCATTCCAATCACTTGCTTGGATATTTTCTACCATTCCCATCATATGTATTTCTTTTATAGATTTTCTGGGTTTTTGGTAGCTCGCTTCTTCTTTACAGAGTATTTTCTGTTTGGAGTTTGGCGAGGAACTTGGTGAATCTTTTCTCGCTTGTCCTTTCAAATAACTTAATCGGTCATTTTTTCCTTTTCCTTTATTACCAAGGCCAGTTTGCTTGTAATTGTGCTTTGGAGTGAATGTGTGTGCAACATTTAGAGTTTTGGATTTTTTAGACTCTTTATTGCTTGAAGATCCTTTTTCCAAAATTACTCTTGAAGTTTGACATATCACGAGAGAGTTAAATCCTAAGCCTCTGTCTTGTCTCCACATTCTCTTTGACTCATAATAAGATCATCTAAGGATTTAGATGCCTTAGTGAATGAGGCAATAACATTTTTGAAGTCATTCTCCCTCTTTTCTATGGCAACTATTTCTGCTTTATTAACTTAGCAATTTCAAACCTTTAAACTTTCATTCTCATCGGCTATTTGACTTAGAGTACTCGGCTCCTTAGTCACTTTGAGTTTTGCTCTTGAGTAGGTTGTTTTCCTCATTTAATAGTGTGTGTGAGGATTTAATGTGTTCAAAATCTTTCATCATTTTGCCTAATAAATCATAAAGATCAAAATGGGTGATGAAGTGTGTGTGTCACGATCACTATCACTAGAGTCCGAGTTTGATGAGTTAGAGTGTACCTCATCTTCTTGGTCGTTGATCTTGTTCATTGGCCATCAAACAGATCGGGCTTCTTCTTCGTGAGTCACTTGAGTAGTCGACTTCACCGCTCTCAATCACTTTCTTTCTCTTGACTTGGCTTTGTCTCGGTTTCTCAGCCACCATTGCCTTTTTCTTTTCTTGTCTTCTTTCTCTCAAGACCTTTCTTTCTTCTTCATTCCTGCATTTGTTGACTACGGGATATGGGCAAATCAATGGCATAGTGACCTGGTTGTCTACATTCAAGATAGATATTCACCTTTTGATCACTCTTTCCATTCTTGGATTTTCACTTTGATATTCAACTTTTTGATGATATGTTCTCTTGGTTGGCCTATCTTCCCTTGATTTGGAGGAGCCGAGTGTCTTCCTCGGAAGATTCGCCCTTGCCTCTCTTGTAGTTCTTATTGAAGAACTTGTTGAACCTTTTAACCATCGGGCTATTTCTTCGGATCAACGGCTTCTTTGACCTCGGCTCTTTTCCCATCTTTAACAATTAGAGCAAATTGTTTTGGGGTACAATTGTCTCTTCCTGTCTTTTTCTTCTCACTCAAACTCGTAGGCTTTGAGGTTTGAGAATAGTTCATGGTTGGATGTCTTTGATAGGTCCATGGAATGTCTTAGTGCCATGACCTTCATTTCCCATTTGGAAGACTTTTTAGGATCTTCATACACATTTCTTCTCGTATATTCCTTTCCAAGTGCAAGAGATAGCTCGTTGGTGATTTACGTGAACCGAGCATCCAGTTGATCCAGGTTTTCTCCCGAGATCATTTTGAAGTTCTCAAATTTCACGTACAACCACCGATAATTTGTTTTCTTTGATTTGCTCACGAGCCTTCACAAAATCAATGTTAGCTTGTCCCGATTTCTTTAGCCGTTTTGCATGATTTGACTTTATTGAACATGGCTTTGTCCAAGGTTTTGTAAAGGATGTCCTTGGCTACATTGTCCAGGTTGTATCTTTTTCTCATCATCATTCGTCCATTCGGTTCTTGGTTTTTCAACCATGGGATGCCGGGAGCAACATCCTCATCTCCTTCGCTTGCGCTCTTTCTACGGTTGTTCACCTTTAAGATTTGCAGCTGGCCCATCCTCTATCACTATCCACATCTCATCATGTAACGCTGATAGATGAGCTCCGCATACGAATTTTCCAATCATCAAATTCTTCAATAGTGAACATAGGGATGCGTGTCAAATTTGCTTCCATGATAATAAATTTTAATGATGATGAGAGTTTTGAAAGTTTAAGTACTAAATGCAGACTTTGAAAAGTTTGGAGATCTAATTCAAGAACTAGTCACGGAAGGCTCAATGAACCAACCGCTCCGATACCACTTGTAGGTCCCAAGGGTTGTAAGTGTAAGGTTTAGAAGGGGGGTTTAATAAACCTTACCAAATTTTTGATTTAGTCCTTTTAAAATTCAGAGTTGATACTACACAGCTTGTATCCTTGGTGGACACCAATTTAGTTAATCAAGAGAGTTAGTCTCTCAAAGACTCAACGAGTCATTGTTGATGGAATAACTCGCTTGTTAAGTCTAAATTAACTCAACTGTGGTTTGTTTTCGAAAGAATTAACACCCTTAAGTTTGGTTAAGTAGAGATTTAGAGCTTGATTTAGTACTTAGAGATTATCAATGGATATCAAATATGTCAAGAAATAAAACAGATATGATGCAAGAATTAAAGTCTTTGAAATGTAAATGACACAATAAGATTTTTATAGAGGTTCGAAGATGGGGTAATTCTTCTACTCCTCTCTTCTCCAACTCCCGGAGGAATCCACTAGGTATTGATCAAGATACAAAGTGGTAACAATCCCGTATACAAGTTTTGATCACACAAACTTGATCCTTTGGGACTCGGACTCGAGACGCCTTGATCACTCACCTTCTCGTGCGACTCGCTTTCTTCACAGGCGCAGTTTGCTTTGCTACTACTGACTCACTTGCTCAAGCTCTTTGGATTTGATCACGAAGCCCTCCAAAAGCTCAAGACTTGGTTCGACCTTGAACCTTCCTACAATCCTTCGTGGAATGTAGACCCTTGATTTTCAGTATTTTTCTTCAACCGATTGAAGTTATCTTTCCTTCACAGTGAGTGTTGGATTGATGTTCTTCGTAGTGTAGGCTTGAGGATTGAGAATATTTCAGGTTTACAGTTCTAATAATTGCTTGAACGTTTGTGGTTCTGGTCTGTAACATTCTATCAGAGTCATTCCTTAGCCTTTTATAGTGATCTTTCAAAAATTTGCCCGTTGAAGAGATAGGCTTATTTTTGAAAGTCACTTGCAGTCGTTGGCTTGTCATGTTGCAGTCCTTGGAATTGCCATTTCCTCGTATGAATTGTTTTTCACCTTTTCAGAGTTCTGACACGGTGTAGTGCTTCCCATTGGTTTATTCCTTTTGCACACTTCTGGGACTGAGCACTTCGAGAAAGGTAGTATGGAGATATTACTTGTTTAGGTAATTCTCTTGATTTACGGCAATGGATCTTTTTCGCTTATCTCGACTTGACCGCATTTCCTTGCTTTCCCAGGTGACTTGGAGTCACTTCCAATCATGGATGACTCTTCCGTCACTTCAACTTGAGACTTGGCTTTTCTTGAGTTGACTTGACGATACTCCACTGCATCTCGCATCTCACCGCTTCTTCAAAAGAGAGTTCCGTCTACTCTTCTTTTCCATACTCGGTGCCTTGCAATGAGTCTTCCTTCTAGTCTCCAGTTGTCTTCTTGCATGTTTGGGCATAGTGACTTAACTCACTTGACCAGCCCTATTTATTACAATGCGCTTTTACAACAAAAATGGGGTGCCAACTTCCTATTCTAAGTTTTACATGGCATTCATCAAAATCTAAACAATAAATTTCCTAACAATTTTCCCCTTTTTGATGATGCCAAAACTTAAACCATTCAAAATGTAAATAGCAAAGATACATACAGATAGTGTATTCACATAGAATGTATGCGTAGAATCAATCTTTTTATTGATCATAACATTCTTGTTCTTTTACACAATCACAAGGTGTATCGAGCATACATTTGTCTACACAAAACAAATAAAGAATTTATAGCTTTATTGCGAGAAGACTTACATAGTATGTATTTACATAATAAAATACATGAAGGGGTGGACAAAGAACACTTCATCTCCTTCATTGTCTCCTTCTTTCATCTTGTTCAAAGATCTTCTCGCTTCCTCCTTTTTTTCTCATCGTCACCGCTTCTTCTTCTTTTCATATGCCTTCCTGGGCAAACCTTCATCTCTTCTTAATCTTTCTTGTCTTTCCTCCCATAGCTGAGTTTGTCTCTTGTTTTCTTCTTCTATTCTTTTCCCATACTCAAGATTACTTTTAGCCACTTGCAAATTTGCTATTTGGTCAAGACCACCCCAAGATAGATCCCTCCTTTCTTGCCTGGGATCTACGTATTCAATGTTTTTGGGCGGAGGCCTGGCCAGTCCTGAAGCCTCTTCCTCCACCATTGCTTCTTCCTCTACCTCTGGCGTGTATTGTCTTTGGGGTCTTCTTCTTTCCAAAGTGAGTGACTGACGGAGTGACCAGCAGAGCGATCGCCGGTAGTCCGTCAGCTGTCGGCCTTCTTCACATAATGTGAGACCCTTTTCCTAGTACAAGTCCCAAGCTTGAGCCATGACATATTAGCAAAGTATCCTTCGGATGCGAGCATTTTAAATTCATCAACCGACGTGGCTCGGTCCCGACATCCGAGATGGCATAAGTGTCTCTCGTCTCACCGGAATGCCTCCATGTTGTTTCAAGATGTTCATAACTCCGATCCATTCTTCCTTCCACTTCCTCCATCCCCGCTTCAATTGTTTTTCTCTTTTCGGCCATAGATATAGCATAGTGTTGGAGTGGCGTAGAGTCACCGGGAGTTTGCCGCTAATAATATCACCGTGACAATACCTTGTTGGGGTTTGTGCGATCATCAAGGTCACATCTTTCGATCCTTCCCCTCAACGGACTTTCCTTTCTTTTGTTTCAAGATTTCCTCCGCTTGTCTTTCCCTCACCAAACAGATCCTCTTTTTTTCACCTTCGGATCTCTTCAGTGCTTTAAGGTATTCATCTTCCCCCTTTTTGGCATCATCAAAGGAGAGAGAACGCCGAAACATACCGAAAGCGGTCGAGCCTGGCGATAGTCGAGTTCTGTCTCGAGTCTGCTGCGGAGTATGCGACACGAAATTCGGAGCGAGTAGCGTTGGACTCTGCTTGAAATTAGCTTCATTTCAGCCATGAGAAAGGCTGAATTTTCTCCCCATATTTGCTTCCGTGACGGAGATCACTCTTATTTTGCTCACGCAGCACTTTATCTCGGCGTGTGAGCTTCATGCATGTGCTCAATGTGTTCTCTCAATTTCGTTTTTGCATCGCATTCTCGCCTCTCCATACCAAAGAGCTTGTTGAACAATGTCCTGAAGTATCTAACTTGTTCCACACGCATTGTTTCTTCTTTGTTGCCACCATTCCCCGATCCCGATCATTATGCCTCTCAAGTCGCAGATAAGATTGGCATCTCTTTGTCCGGTCGCATGTCCATAGAGGCGTGGTGCCTCTCCATCCGTTCAATCTCGGCAAATAATAATGCTTTGAACACTTCTCGAACTTCAATTGCTTTTCCGATGATGGTACCGACGAGATGATAGGAGCTGGTCTGTGGAAGCGTGCGAGCTCGTTCTTCGACTCTTCGGGAGGTCGGGTACCTCCAGAGAGAAAGGAAAAGATTCTATAAAGGAATCATCACGCCAACCGGTATTTGTTCAATGATGAGAGGTGCGCGTGAAGTTCCTTTTGAGTCGAACTCCGCTGCGGCTGGGGAGCTCGCGCAGCTGGACTCTGTTTGTTGGGGGTCTCATTGTGAAGTGGACCCGGGGCTTGCGAGCCTCACTGCCTCTCAGCCCGTTGGTCTCGTTGGTTTCTCCACTGAGTGGGATCGGTCCTCGGCCTTATCGTCGAGCGTCATCGGACGATGATGAGATTTCCATTGGTGGCTCATCATCAAAATTGAAAGTTTGACGAGTAGTCTTGAGATCGACTTGCTCGTCTTTGGGAACATCCGCACCGAGTCTTTTGGATCTCACACGGGGATGACTCGGCCTTCTTCGTCCGCTTTCCCGATCCCGGAAAGGTTACATCGATTATCCTGGGAATCATGAAGCGCTTATCTCCTTTTTCGGATGAATCAATGATAGCGGGAGGGATGTTCTCTACTTGCTTTTCTTTACCCCGGAAGTCTCAACCTCCCGTGGGCCTTCATTACCTCCTGCAGCCTCGATCTGCGGCAATGAGGCTGACCTCCCTTTCGACAAAGTGTCACTGTCTTAGGGTCTTTCGTGGTGGCATCCATTGGAGTCTCAACCCCATGGATTGCACTTTCATCGCCAGTGTTAACTCCCGGGATGTTCCTTCTTGTGCCTCGACGCATCGCAGCCGCCGTCATTAGCTTCGAGCGATTGGCACCTCGGCTAAGACAGTTTCAACTATCTCGAGCTTCGTTGATGGCAACTTGTTGTTTGTTTTGCATTTGTACTTTCTCCACTTCGCCTCCTAGATTCATTGTGGAGTCATCTGCAGATTCTCCGACCTTGCCGCGGTGGAGGGAGTTTCCCCCTCGGTGGCGCACCACCGAGTGACTTGGAATGGGGTCACTCGTCTCCAAACTCCCGGTTGTTTCTCTTTTGAGTGTTCAGTTGGGGCGGTGGTAAGACACCTTCGTTAGGGGTTGGCTCAACCGGGGTCCCCACTAACCCGCCATCGCCAATTCCCTTAATTCCTTCTTCCGAGTGAGTGGGGAAGTGGTGGCAAAGAATAACAGTGGCGATTTGTCAACCACTCCCATTGGATCAATTTCAGTGTTCGAGGACTCTCCTGGTCCCTCCATCATGCTCTTCTCATGAAGAATTCGGATTCATGCATTGCTTGTCGCATTTGCAACTCTTCTTATGAAGAATTTTGGATTCATTTGTAGTACATTTAATGTAGACACACTTGTCACATTCGTTGATCTTGAAACCGTTTGACTTCATAGTCGAGTCAAACTTTTCGTGCCATTGCTTAGGTGCTTGTTTTAGTCCATAAAGTGACTTAACAAGTTTACACACCTTTCGCTCTTAACCGGGTGCAACGTACCCCCTCGGTTGTTCCATATAAATCTCCTCTTCAAGTTCACCATTCAAGAAGGCAGTTTTAACGTCCATTTGATGTATCTCAAGGTTATGCAAAGCTGCAATAGCAATGAGAACACGAATGGACGTAATCCTCGTGATAGGAGAATATGTATCAAAGAAGTCATTTCCTTCCTTTTGTCTAAACCCTTTAGCTACCAATCGGGCTTTATACTTGTCAATAGATCCATCTCGCTTTATACTTCCTTTTTAAGGATCCACTTGCATCCCAAAGGTTTGCAACCCGGTGGGAGATCAACTAACTCCCAAGTGTGATTTTGCATGATGGAATATATCTCATTATTGATAGCTTCTTTCCGCAGAGGAGCTTGGACTGACAATGCTTCTTGAATAGTTCGAGGTTCGTTTTCTAACATATAAGTTAGAAAATCGGGACCAAAAGACTTAGTTACTTTTGTCCTTTTATCGCTTGCGTCTTGGTTCCTTCATCATCACTTTGAGGTAACCTTGCAAAGATCATAAGTCCGCTTACTCAACTTTCTTCTTTCCGTTCTTTGTTCGGAAAGATATTCTCGACGAATCAAAGATTCCTTGATTCAATGATCATACCTTCATTTATATCGAGAATTGCCGACTTGTGCACTAAAAAAGCGATATGCACTACTATTGTTTGCATATCCAATGAAAGCACAATCGATCGTCTTCTGACCGATTCTTACTTGTTTCACCAGTACTTGACTTTAGCCAAACACCCCCATACTTTTAGGTATTTATATGACGGTTTACGTCCCTTTCGTAACTCATATGGAGCTTCGTTTTTACCTTTGTGTGGGATCTTATTAAGAATGTAGTTTGCAGAAAGGATTACTTCCCCCCACAAGTTTTGGGGTAAGCCAGAACTTATCAACATTGCATTCATCATCTCCTTAAGAGTACGATTTTTGCGTTCTGCAACACCATTTGATTGAGGTGAGTAAGGTGCAGTCGTTTGATGAATTATACCCGCTTCCGAGCAAAATTCTTCAAATAGAGCAACATACTCTCTGCCTCTATCACTTCGAATCATCTTAATTTTCAAATTAAGCTGATTTTTGACTTCATTCTTATAAGTTTTAAAAGCTACTAAAGCTTTATCTTTGCTTTTCAAAAGATAGACATAACAATATCTTGTGCAATCGTCTATAAACGTTATGAAGTACTTTTTCCCACCTCGAGTCTGCACAAATTTTAAATCACACACATCTGTATGAATTAACTCGAGTGGTTTGGTACTTCTTGTTACCGAATGAAACGGTGCTTTGGCCAATTTTGCTTCAACACAAATTTCGCATTTGTCTTGTGAATTGGTTTTAAACGTAGGTATTAATTCCAGATTCACAAACTTTTTAATTGTGTTGAAGTTTACGTGTCCTAATCTATCATGCCATAAATTAGGACAATCCAACAAGTAAACAGAAGTATTAGTTTTATTCTTCGCCTCTTGGCGGAAAATGAGACATTCCTGAGACATTTTGAACAGTGCCCTTATCAAGGTAACATTTACATAAAAATTAACCATTCTTGGTCATTACAAACTTGTCGGACTCAAACACTAGTCTAAACCCGGCCTTGCTAAGCAAAGGACTGGAAACCAAATTCTTGCGGATGTCTGGGACATGCATCACATCCACAAGCGTTAGCTCCTTCCCGGAAGTCATCTTGAGCACCACTTTTCCAAGATCAACGATGTTGGAAGTCGAAGAATTCCCCATGAACAACTTTCTTCCATTAATCGGCATGTAGGAGGAGAACATCTCCTTATCGGCACAAATGTGACGAGTAGCCCCGGTATCTATCCACCACTCCCTTGGGTTATCCACCATATTGGCTTCAAACACAACGGCGGAGAGATCGACCTCCGACAAGTCAATTGGAACCGACTTGTCCTCCGTCACATTGGCTTGTTGGTTGCCACCTCGATTGCCCTTTTTCGGGTGTCGGCAATCCTTCGCCATGTGGTTTGGTTTTCCACAGTTGTAGCAATTACCCTTGAACTTTTTGGCCTTTCCTTTTTCCTTCCCGGAGTGCTTGCGTTTCTTGCTAGTGCTCGATTCTGCAAGATTTGCCTTAGCCTCCATTCCAGACTTGCTGGATTTCACATCTGATTTTCGGTTGTCTTCTTCGATGCGAAGCCGAACAATCAGATCCTCAAGCCCCATCTCTTTGCGCTTGTGCTTGAGGTAGTTTTTGAAATCCTTCCACAATGGCGGCAACTTTTCGATAATTGCAGCCACTTGAAAGGATTCATTCAAAATCATCACTTCAGACACTAAGTCGTAAAGGATGATTTGAATCTCTTGAACTTGGCTGGTCACCGTCTTGGGGTCAACCATCTTGTACTCGAGGAATTTGCCGACAACAAATTTCTTTGTGTCGGCATATTCCGTCTTGTATTTCTTCTCCAAGGACTCCTACAGTTCCTTGGACATCTTGAACGTGTTGTAGACGTTGTAGAGAGTGTCGTCGAGCCCGTTCAAGACATAGTTGCGACATAGAAAATCGATGTTATTAATTAAGTCCACTTAATTTAATTAATTACAAAAATGAATAAGGGCCTTGAAGCCCAAGCCCAGGCCCAGGCCCAGGCCGGGCCGAGCCGGGCGACGGCGCGCGCGTGCTTTGAACCAAACCCACAAGCATGTAGGTCCTCATCCCTTTAAAAACTTGGGTGCCCCTAAGGGCCCAAACCCATATGTCCAACTTGGGATATATTAAGTGTGCAACTTTGCCCTTTTCCTATGTGGGATGGAGCATCTCTCCTCCCCCACATTTTCCATTTCTCATACCATTTATTTGCATTAAGTGGCTAATGTCTAGCATTAATTTCTCATTCACCCGGAATCGGTTTTGAGAAATTCCAAATGCTATTCTCATCTACTCTCTTAGTAGAATTTTTACAAATAATTTAATTCAATTTTTCACAAATGGAAACCACTTAATTGATTGGTCAAAATCGGGTCAACATCTCATTTATTAAAGACCAATTCCAACAAAAATGAGGATATTAGAAATCATATCTTATAACTATGACTAGTAAATGATGAATTATCAATCAATTAAACTATCAGATGAGCACAAGTACGTACAGGGTATGCATAATTCTCCAATAAACAATCTTAATTATGTTTTTCAGAAGCAAAGTGATTATGATCGATACGCTTATCCCCGTTTGGTTCCACGAAAATACATGACAAGAAAAAAAATTGAAGCTTGGGGTACAGTTCCAATTGTTTGGTGGCAATATATTCTAGAAAAAAGTATCTTAAAAAACTGAACTTTTAGAAGGAAAAAAAATTGTTTTTTATGTTGTGAATTAATTAAAAGAAAAACTAAAATCCAACAGAATAAAAATTTTGTTTACAAATCCTCAGTTAATATATCCCAAATCAAATTGGGAAGGTTTATAGTTCCAATTAAGTGGATCAACCTCACCAGAAATGGAGCCAGAAAATGAAGGGGGGTGAGATTTATTTTTTTTATTAAAACTAATAGATAAAGAGATTTTTTTTTGCTTTTTAGGGGGGATATATGAAATTTAATAATTTATATACAAAATTAATAATATTGTATATAATACTTATAATAGTTACGAAAATCTTGAAGTTGAGAGGGATGGTAGCCGCTGCCAGCGCCCCATTGGCTCTGTCCCTGAACACCACTAGGTCATAACACAATCATAAGAATCTCTACAATACTAAATCACGAAAGAATCCCAACTAAATTTCACCTCATTCACAGCTCAAAAGTCCAATGATCTTAAGGCTATATTAATTAGAACCTCAATTTTCTGGTCAGAAAATGAAAAAGAAAAATATATAAAATGTTTTAAAAATAAAACATAAAATTACATCATTTCAAGCGACGAAAATAATTATTTGTATTTCAACCTAACCTATAAACACGAGTTACGTAACATACAATTCAACGCGGTCCATAATTATTTGTAATGGTTTCTCATGTGAAAAACGTTATACCTAGAATCTTAGCTATGGTTTGGATCATGGAACTTAACCATCAAAAGGTCAAGATGTGTGGCCAGCAATCTACACATAAATACTTTCAGACTTTAGCAACATATGGAAAATGTTGTCCTTAATTAGTTCGAGCCCGAAATTTAGATTAAAAGTCGTTGGGAAAAGAAAATGAAATGCATGTCCTCTTCATAAATTAATTGTGTGGCATCCCAAATATATTTTAGGAAATTAGAATTATGTTCTTGTATTTTAGCGTGAATTTGGTTTTAGTATTGAAAGAAAAATTCGATAACAGACACAATTTTGTTTAAAGTCAATTAACTGGCTTAGGGTTTGGTTGGGGCTTTATAGTATGGTATCAAGCTCGTTAATATGGTGGCTCTCGTTTTTATATCTCCATTCGTCTTAAATTCGATTTAAGATCATGAATCTTGCTCAAGCGATAATCCTTTTAAGATCCGATCTCAAAAAGTTAGCACTTTTTCTTTTTTTCACTTTTTTTTAGTAAATCGATTGAATAGTCATTTTTAATGGGGCAAAAATCAAAATACTATAACACCCACTAAACTTAGTCTTATGGGATATACGTCTCATTCACGGGAAAATTGCAATTTTGGTCCCATAACTTTGGGGGTGTCAAAACTAGTCACTTCGATTTTATTTTTTTCAAAATATCCTCAGTAATTTACAAATTGTATCAAAACTAATTACTTTATTTTACTTTTTCAAAAATACCTGTAATTTACAAATTGTATCAATTTGAGGACAAATCCACCGCCGATTGGAATTTTCGCTGAGAATTCATCACGTGATAAGCACGTGACCAAAAATTTTGGCATTGCTCACCCTCTTTGACACGGTGGAAATAAAATCTAACATGGAAAGAGATTTGGAGGGAAAAAACTCGCCACCACCATTTCCCCAAAAAATATGCCCAATTACGAGTGTGTTGACGAGTTTTTTTCCCCTCCAAATCTCGGTGAAGAGTTTTTTTCCCCCTCAAATCTCTTTCCACGCTGGCATTTTATTTCCACCGTGTCAAGGAGGGTGGGAAATCCCCAAAATTTCAGGTCACGTGCTTATCACGTGATGAATTCCGACAAAAATTCCAATCAGCGATGGGATTTGTCCACAAATTGATACAATTTGTAAATTACAGGGTGTTTTTGAAAAAGTAAAATCGAGTGGGACTAATTTTGATACAATTTGTAAATTACGGGGTGTTTTTGAAAAAATAAAATCGAGTGGGACTAGTTTTGACACCCCCCAAAGTTATGGGACCAAAATTGCAATTTTCCCTCTCATTCACCCCTCTGAACTTATTAAGAAAGTACCGAACTACCGATTGAACCCAAAAAAATGTCTTTTTAGCTAAATAGATAGTTAGAAATCATTGATCATATGGTTGAATGACTGTATTGAGCTTAGGTTAGATTCCATTTCTAAAGAGCCAAGCACGCCTTGTGCTCTTTTAATAAAAATTTTTGTCCTATAAAAAAAGAAGGTAACACTTACCCCCAATGAATCAAATTGAAATAATGTTTGGACAAAATACTATTAAAAATAAAATATTTCTATATCTTTGTTAAACCGAGGAAATAAATAATATTTTTGTAAAGAATTTGTACATCAAGTAACTCATACTTTCAAAGGAAAAACAATAGTTGAATATAATAAATACAAAAAAATAAATATGAAATCTGGACGAAGGAAAAAAAGTGTAACCATTTAATTTAAATAAAATTTCAATCTTTTATGAATAAATGAATAAATATTTTAAACTTAATTTATTCTAAAACTAATTATTTTTTAAAATTATACTTCTTCTTTTATTAATTGTTTTTTTTTTTAATTCGGCCCTGTCATTTCAAATACTTGAACCCGAGCCTCTTCAGTGAAGAGTAATACTCGTGGTTGTGGCTATTGGGCTAACTAAGCCCAATGGTTTCTTCTTTTATTAATTGATTATTCGACGAGTCATAGTCTAAAACATAAAATTAGTAAATTGCATTCTTTAATGAATAATCAAATTGAAAGCGCGCCAATTAGTTCTATTAAAATCTTCCAGTCATTAAATCTTGTTAATTGAGCAAAGATTGTTAAAATACTTAAATATTACCAAAAGAAAATATGTATTTTTTTTATTTCTTACTAATTAAAATATTGCATGAATCATTATATATATCGGAAGCATAAAATATCAATAACTTATATATATATATATATATTTAGTATACAAAAATATATTTATTTATTTATCTGAATGAGTTAAAATTTAGAAGTTAATATTTTACTTTGAATTCAAATAGTAAAAAAATTACATGGTCAATATTTTTCATGTATTTGTTTGTTACACTTATTTATTATTAAAATATTTTAAGATTTGTTATTTAAATTACTAATTACTTTTTTTAGTAGAATAAATTTAAAATATTTTTCTAACTGATAAAGAACCTAAAATCAAATAGAGGTGCAAATATTTCAAACATGCTATAAGTTAGTGTTATTTAAGGGTACTTTTGCCCAAACATTAAACAAAAAATTTAATTAAGAGCTTGGTTAATTGTTATCATTGCAAATTCAGAGATAGGGTAAATGGGACATAGAGCCAAGTTTAGTGGATGTTGTTGTATTTTATCTTTCTTTTATATTATCATATAATTTAAACTGTCACATTCACAATAAGATTCACGTTACCAAAATATGGTGTTATCGTAATTGTTAGGTATTATGATGTAAATAAGTATTTTTTGTTCTTTTGGGGTTGTCAACTTTTATTGGACATCATTTGTTTGTACACTTTCCTTTTTTTCACGGGACACAAAGATTGGGTAAAATGGCCTACATATCTAAATCTTTAGTAGATGAAGGTTATCAATTGCATGCATTACATTGTTGATTTAACAATTTCCCTTACATAATTGATCCTATCTTGTAGCCTATCTCTACATTGATAAACTTCTAATCCATGTCCTAATCCTTTTTGAGTAGTCAGTGCAAACAGCCAAATATTCAAGCATGCACCGACAGCATGTCAATCAATATTTGGAAAATTTGGGCATGTGGTATGTCACCCTTTATTAGGTACAAGGTTACAACGTGTGTTTTTCTTTCTTTTGTTTTCGTAACAGGAAACTCACAATTACTATTATTTGGATGTGTACTAGGTAAATTTTCGGGGTTAATGCAATAGCATGCAAACCACGTCAGACAGTTAAATCGCACTAGACAAGCCCTGCGCGACAGGCACGACGACCAAGTGTTGTAGATATGAGAATTCAAATTTGAGACCTTCCGGCCTCAACATTAATCCGGATAGATATTTCATGTTCCACATTCTTGTTTCATCTCCAATTGTATTGTATTTAATGAATTGTATACGATAATATCATAATTGTACACGTGTCATTCATAAAATAAAAATCGAACAAGAGATTTGATCCCTAATAATCCGGCCTACACCACTAGCTAGGTCACCCCGAATCCGATTAGTGGCACCCACATGTTTGTTGTGCTCACATTGGATAGACAGAGATAAACATAAATTTACCATCATGAATCAGCAAATTTTTACTATGAACATGTACCAAAATTCGAATTTCGACACATAATGATTTAACTAAATAAATAGCTTCAACTATTGAAGTAAAAATGTGACACGAAGCATTGACTTAAAAAAAAAATTGAAAGTGGAAAAGGGAACATGATAAAATGAGAAAAATGATTACTAGTAATCCTCATAGGTTTAATTTGACATAATACAAAATGAATGTGCGCCCTAACAACCCATCGATGCGCATAAGATATTGTCTCCATGGGCATGATGAGGGGGATTGTGACGTGGCGGTCCAACCCATCACGGCCGGCTTAGTGGCACTTAACCTACTTGCCGGTTTACCATTGGTTCATGTGAAATCTCCAAACCACCAATCATATTCTTGCTCCCCATTGTCTCATTACATGGAGTGGTTGATTTCACATGCATATAGATAATTAGTGGTCAAAAATGATGCATCACATAAATGCCATACATATATATCTAAAGTGTGGTCACATTAAAAGGGTCTTGGGGGTTAGCAAGTAGAGGTAAAAGTTGACATACGTGTTATAGGATGCTCCCACGTGATCAACTTTTAGATTAAAGAATTGTCTAATCCTAAAGTATTTTAAACACTATATATAAGATGGGTTTAACCTTTATCATTACTTTAATAATGGTCGGTTTAATTCCTTCTAGAAAGCATGTTAATTAAAGATTAGGTTTTCACCCACAAATAGGGCTGAAAACGAATTAAGTAGAGCCGAAGATAATAATGTTAAAATTTGTTTGAATTTTTATCAAACGTCAAAAATTATGTTAACGTTCAGCTTGGTTTAAGTTTTAGTCAAAAATTATGTTAATGTTCAGCTTGGTTTAAGTTTTAGTTAAGCTAAACATGAATCGATCTCGAGTAGTTTGATATTTTTATACATATTATATTTTTTTTACTAATCGAGTCGAACTTGAGCCGAGATTTATATTTTATCGAACCAAAAATTGTATTCGAGTTTGGTTCGTTATATTAACAAATCGAGCCCAAACGAGCTATTAACAATCGATTTCGCGTCGAGATCGAGACTTTGGTTTGATTTTTACCCTCATTCATAAATGAGGACTCGGATAGAATTCTCTCGTAGGGGTTTCGCCTTTCTATTCCACTCGCACGTATAACTACGACATGTGTAAAAAAATTCATATTAATTTCCAACCATAAATCAAACATAAATTGTGAGGTTTTAATATGATATTTTTTATACATGTGGCAATTATTCATGCGATGAAATAGAATAGGAGATGAAACATCGTTTTGAACATGGATCACACTCGATGTGGATTAGACTTTTTTTTTTTTTTTTTAGGAAAGATGTGGACTAGACTTAATTACTAGTTCCTATATCAAATTAAAGCCCATAATCTTAGGAAATTGAGTGCAAAATCTAATCCCAAATTATTGCACTTGCAATTTTTAATTATTTTTTAATTATATGCTTAACTGGAATCTTGATTTGGACATTGATGGGGAGATCCCTTTGAGGTTATACCATGCTTTGTTGTCTAGTTGAAAGACTTTTGCTTTTCACTTTTGTGGTCCCAATTGGGGAATTGGTTTGAGAAATTGAAGGCCATGAGGGATGGGGTGAGATTATACATAGATTTGATTTGAGGATAAATTTGTTTTTCTCCACTTTTTGGTTGGGAAAAAACAAGAAAATGAAATAAACAAATAATAATAATAATAATAGAAGGAAAAAATAGCGTCAATTAACTACAATCCTCGTCTTCTCCTAACCTTTCCACCTGAACTCCACTAGAGGACACAAGAAAACTCACTCCAAAAAAAATAGTATCCCAGTAATTTTTTTAAGAATATAAAACCAAAATTACGTAGTCCACAAAAAATTGTGGAGCATATAAGCATAAAGATTACAAGATTTTCTAAAATCTCCAAGCGTGGTATTTCCACCCCTATAAGTGGGTTTTATGTTTTCTCCCACACTCGAACATACGACCTCTAGGCCAAGTATTACGTTCCAAGAGTGCGAGTACCACCAACTGACTAATTACTGAGTTCTAAGATTGTGAGGACTACCAAGTGTGCTATCTCAACTGTACTCGCTCTTACAACTCATCAGTACTTGACCTAGAGGGGGAACGGCATAAAACTTACTTCATGAGAAGTCACACTCTTAGAACTCAGGACCTGTCACACACTTAGAACTGAGTATTTGAGAGGTCCTGAGTCCGAGTTTGAGGAAAAACGTGAAACTCACTGATGAGAAGTCTATAAGCACAACGCGGATGGAAAGCCCGAGAAAAAAGGCCGCCAGGGTCATTACAATTCTTAATTCATTTTTCTACAATATATTCTACGTTTTTTCAAGTTTTTTCTGTGCTCGTTCTCCCAAACACACTTGTGCACAACACCCAAAATGCATCCGAACTGTCTCCACACATAAATATAAGACTAATAATATATTATTTTATAATGGTGGGATATTGAAATGATAAGTGTATACCCATAGCCAAAACAATGCGGGAGACAAACACTTGTTATGACTGCTGAAAGATTTTGGTATTGGATTTCTGTCATCTACAAAACAATAAACTATTTGCACCCTTTAATTGAAAAGTTGTGCTTATGTTTTTCCTTTTAAAGCACAATTGTTCCCTTTTGAAATTAATTTAAGATTGATAGCCATCACTCTGCCCCCCCCTCACCTTAATTTCTTTCACGGAATAATACTAATTTTGTTGTCTTTCAAGGACAAGAATAATATCTCTGCATAATCAGACTAAATCTAACTCAAGTACTGACCCAAACTCACAAGATTAAATTTCTTTTCCACATAGACAAAAAAATCCCATGGATATGTATTAAGCTCATATTACCATTTTACCCTCGCTAGTTAGCTAAATGACAAGGATGGCCCAAGATCCGGTGTTGTGTATTCGGGTCCCGACCCGAGCTCACGAATCAGATCGCCCCGTGAAGTTCTATCGTTGGTCTAATCCTTGATGTAAGAGGAGAGCTTAGATGATCTTGACACGTGAAGCAAGCTAGCTAGTAGGGCCTACTAAGGTCAAAACCTATAAATACTACAGAGTTTCATCGCGACAGGTATCTCATAATTAATTGTTCACTTCGCTCTTGAGTTCCAAACGATCTTACATCTTGTATCCGACTTTAAGATCGAATGACCTTAATGTTGAGTCTACCCTCTTACGCATCCTTCGAATTAAGTATCGCGGCTTGTGGCGAAACGACACAACCTGAAGTATATCTGATTTATTCACCCAAATCACTCATGTAAGAAAATCATGGGTTTTGAATGGATGTTTTAACAATTTAAGTTACGCGTTGACGGACAAAACAAAAAAAAAAAAAAAGAAAAGAAAAGTTGAAAATGATATAGAAACGTGTTTGTTGGCAGTGTAAAGTGAAGAAAAGAACATAATCCTGATGGTCCATATGTTGGAACAAATGGTCTCAAAACTATGTCAGCATTTAGGCAAAGATTTGAAGGAACTTCAACTTTCCTAGCTAGCTTAGGCCATTGGGCATTAGGCATAAAAGAGGTCCCAACACCACAAAAAATTATGGCAAAAACACGATTTGCATTGTAACTTCACGTGTCCTATGGATCTTTTGAGAGCTGAAAACATACAAAGGAAGATCTCTCAATCCCTCATCCAATCTGCAATCAGATACGCAATTCAGATGCCCTATGTTTGTTTTTTATGGACAAACAATGGTTTCCAAAGGAATAAAACACACCATATCTCAAATCATCGTGTCTAAATAAATAGTATGGGTTTATTTACAAAAATACCCCTGAGTTCAGTCGAATTATCGAAAAACCCAACTGTCAATTTGTCAATCTGTCATTCAAAATTACATATACCCTACCCTCGATATTTGTTTCTGTTTTACAAATTGTTCCCGAAAAGGGGTACTTTTAGATTAATGCAAACATCGAGGGAGTGTTTTGTAATAGTTTAAGGCTCCATTTGGATTGACAGATTTGAAACTATGGATTGGAAAAATCGTTC
This sequence comes from Rehmannia glutinosa, assembly GCA_016081115.2. Taxonomy (NCBI): domain Eukaryota; kingdom Viridiplantae; phylum Streptophyta; class Magnoliopsida; order Lamiales; family Orobanchaceae; genus Rehmannia; species Rehmannia glutinosa. The sequence continues at coordinate 33,493 of JABTTQ020000334.1, read as the reverse complement.
TACAATGGATTGACGAAACTATTTTTTGAAGTCATTTTTGAAATTTCAAATTTTCCTTAACTATAGTCATTTGAAAGCTTTCTCTCAAATCCTTTATCCAAATCCAAATCCGCCCTTCCAAACGGGACCTAAGAAAGATCGTTTGTGATTTTGAAATATGATGGGGTTTTTTGCAATTAGATAAAACATGAGGGACAGTTTTTGTAATTATCCTAAAAGTAAAAAAAAAAAATGGGGTAGCATGCCATCCACATTCCTTAAATGGTAAGATCATCCTTAACATGGTAAATGAGGAAGAATTAAACACAATCTTATTGTCTCTTTAATGGAAAAAGTGGAATATATGGTGTCAACTGTGTGAAAAAGCAAACAAGATCTATGAAAATCTTTTCTTTGACTTTTTATTTTCTTTTTCCCCCTCTTCAACTTGGCAAAACAAAAAAAAAAAAAAAAAAGACCTATAAAAAAGAAGATCTTCTTCACAACTATATATCATCCCCACCCAAAGTAGCCAGTCTTCATACGGATTCTTAACACTGAAGATAGGTTGACTCTTGCACCCCCAAAACTTCTTTAAATTCCCCTCCATTCTTCAACTCTTTCATCCCACATCCCCAACTTTTGCTTTTAACTCAACAAAAGAAAAGGGAAAAAAAAAAACCCATAATTTCCCCTGTTTCTAGAAGCCAAGAAACTAACATGAGACACCAGAAATCCTCCATGTCCTATGTGAAACAAAAAAATATTCTTTTAACAAGAAACTTCACAGTTTTGTTGGTAATATGTTGCATGGCTATCAAATTAACCCTCTGTTTTTCAAATTTCCCATCTTTACTCAAAACAGTTCATATCCAGGGCCATTTCAGTTTTGATGGGAATGAATTTGCAGCAACTGATTTTGGCAACCAGTTTCATTTTCTCCCCATGGGCAGTTTTACATCCTAAAAAGTATCAGATATAGCTACAACTATAAGGCATGTTTGGCAAATGGGACCTACCTCAGGGCTAACTGTTGCAGCCAGGGGACATGGCCATTCCATCCAGGGACAATCACAAGCTCCACAGGGGATTGTGATCAACATGGAGTCACTCAGAGGGCAAGAAGTAATGCAGGTGCATAAGGGTAAATTCCCTTATGTGGATGTCTCTGCAGGAGAATTGTGGATCAATATTTTGAATGAGTGCTTGAAACACGGGTTGGCGCCAAATCTTGGACCGATTATTTACATCTAACGGTCGGGGACGTTGTCGACGCCGGGATTAGCGGCCAGGCGTTTCGACACGGCCCTCAAATAAGTAATGTTCGCCAGCTTGAGGTTGTCACAGGTGTGTACTATAAAAAACTGTCCATGTATTGAAATTTGAATGTATGAACTCCAGTTATGTTTCAAAATTACAAATATCCCTCTTGACGATGCATTGAGGGTGCAATTTATAATTTTAAAAGATAACTGGGTTTTTTTGTAATTAGGCTGAACCTCAGGGGTGGTTTTTGTAATTAACCTCTAAAAGTAACACAGGGGCCAATTAGTGTTTATGTTATTAATGAATAAAATTATGATCTTGAATCAATATTGACACAATTATGGACTGAAATTAATGCAGGAAAAGGAGAAGTGGTGGTTTGTTCAGAGGAGAAGAATGCTGACCTGTTTTATGGTGTCCTAGGTGGGCTTGGCCAGTTTGGTGTAATAACAAGAGCAAGAATCTCACTAGAGCCTGCACCAAAAAGGGTATTAAAAAATCTCCAATCCTGTTATTTGTTTTACTCTTTTGGAATAGCAGAAACAGGTTAAATAATGAACTTGTAATTGAACTGTTTTACAGGTGAAGTGGATTAGGATTCTTTATTCAGATTTCTCCACTTTTGCAAGAGACCAGGAGCATTTAATATCTTCAGACAACACTTTTGATTACATAGAAGGTCTTGTAATAGTGAACAAAACTGGTCTGATAAATAACTGGAGATCATCTTTCAACCCACAAGATCCAGAGCAAGCCAGCCAGTTTGTATCAGATGGAAGGACACTTTTTTGCCTGGAACTGACAAAAAACTTCAATCCTGATGAAGCTAATAAGATAGATAAGGTGAGAATTAAGAATAATTACAAAAACTACCCACAGGTTTTTGAAAATTACAAACAAAACCCATAATGTTTGATTATGTATTACACAACCAGCATTAGTACTGATACGATAAAAAAATACAAGAAAAGAGACCTAATATTTGTGTTTTTTTTCTTTTACCTATGCAGGAAATTAAGACATTGTTATCTGAATTAAGCTACATCCCATCAACACTATTTGTTACAGAAGTTTCATATGTGGAATTCTTGGACAGGGTCCATGCAGCAGAACTGAAACTAAAGCCAAAAGGGCTTTGGGATCTTCCACACCCATGGCTCAATCTTCTTGTCCCAAGAAGCAAAATACACAGCTTTGCTCAAGGTGTTTTTGGCAGCATTTTAACAAACACAAACAATGGCCCAGTTCTTGTCTACCCAGTCCACAAATCAAAGTAACATTCTTGACTTTTTGTGTAAATTAAATTGCAATTTAGTCCTTTAACTTTAGAGGTGTCCCAAAATTTAGTCCTTTTTAAATTGTATCTTTAAACTGTCAATTCACCGGTTTTCAATTTGCCGGGAAATTTTTCGAATCTCCAGCCAAAATTGGAGTTTTTCCCAACACCTTATAAACAACTATATCAGCGAAAACTCTAATTTCTGGCCGGAGATTCGAAAATCTCAATTGAGTGGGCCCACAAACAATGTTTTGGGGAATATTGAAATTTTCGATGAATTGAGGACTAAATTTGAATTTTGAAATATACAGGGTGATTTTGACATGGGAATTTTTTTTAAAAAAAATACCAAATTGATTATAGCCCTATAACTAAAGGATTAAATTGCAATTTATCATAACTAAGTAATCCAAATAAATCAATGTCTAGAGCTCAAAATCAGTCCACTAACTTTCCTCATTGTATTTTATATTTTTCAGATGGGACAACAGAACATCATTTGTAACACCAGATGAAGAAATATTCTACCTGGTGGCATTTCTTCCCCATGCAGTCCCCTTGTCCACAGAAGACAATGGCTTACAACATTTGCTGAATATAAACAAAAAAATCTTGAATTTCTGTCAAGAGGCCCATTTGGGAGTAAAGCAATATCTGCCTTATTACACCACACAAGAAGAATGGCGGGCCCATTTCGGGCCGAGATGGGAAACCTTTGTACAGAGGAAATCAGCTTATGATCCTCTGGCAATTCTTGCTCCAGGACAGAGGATTTTCCAAAAAGCCATATCCGTTTTATGACAGACAACTTGGGAGATTTACAAAAGGGAACGATAGTAGAATTTGCAGACACAGCCGTTTTACAGCAGCCTAAAAGGTTGTCGAAATCGAAATTTACGGGGAAAAAAATCGAGTTGGGATTAGTGTATATTTGGTATAAATTATTCAAAGTTTTAAATTATTAACAAGTGTAAATATGAAGAGGAGGATCAGATGTTGGGTAAAGTTCTATTGAGAAAAATAAAATAGGTATTAAAATATAGACAAATATATTGTTGGACTTTTTAACTTGATTTTTATTATAATTTTTAGTTCTAAACAAATTTTCTTCTTTTTTTTTGGTTTTCTTCTTTTTTGCAAGGTGATAATTGTAGTTTTTATAAATATCGAAATAAAGTTACTCGTATAGAATTAAATGCAAATAAATTATAAAATCAATAACTTAGATAGTGTTACTGAAGAAAACACAAATGAATTTGTGAATTAAAAGTTTTTCAAAAATTAGTTTAAATTCAATTTTCTAAATATATTACAATAGACATATGCTTGCTTGCAACGCATTATATATATATACATACATATAATCAAAGTTAAATGTTCAGTATTGATTAGAAAAATAACTATTTGCAGTGATACTCCATTTCCTCAATAATGCAATGATTATAGTTAATCAGAAATTACAAAATAAAACTCAAAAGTGTTACATTTGATCATTAAAAAATCTCAGGTAATGTCAATATTTCTTTAACAAAACAAGCATATAATAATAATAATATACCCTCCTTTTAAAATATGTATTTTTTAATATTATCCATCCGCTTGTTTATTCCTATACTCCACATAATTTTGTTTTTTTCTATGGTTTCTATGACTACTGCAATAAGGTTTTATAATTAAAAAAATCATAGCAAAAACATGTACAAAGAATCTAAAAATGAGTTATTTTCTTTTATTTCCTCAGTTTATTAAGAAGCATTTATTTATTTTTTATATAAGCAGTTTTGGTATGAATATCTGATCTACATTTGTATTTTCATAAATAAATGCTTAAATGATGCGACCATAAACTGTTAATTTTCTTCCAAATTCCTACATGATATACATACCCTCTTAATTATCCTTTTTTAATTTTCTTTTAAATTTTGAATGTTATAGTTCATTTGCTTAAATTAACCAGTAGGTTAACTTGATACAAATTATATTGAAAAATATAATATTCATTGACATAAGTAAGAAGAAAATGATTGTGAATAATAACTAAAAAAAATGTAGTACAATATGTTTTGAAGGAAAATCGTAGATAATTTTGAAATGTATAAACACTTCAAGATTTAAACTTTAATTTGTGAATTATATCAAATTCCCTTAGTAGGTTAAAGATGATACTTTGATGTAACAAATTCCTTAGGTCCTCTGTTTTTGTTTTCTTTTTAATATCAACTTGTAAAATTCAAAGTTAAAAATATATTAGTCTTGATTTCATAATGATTGCTCCAATACAGTTGTATTTATATATATATATATATATATTTTTTTTGTTAACTATCAAAACATCGAATAACTAATAGTAATAAAGACCTAAATTTGTTCATAGATAATATCAAAAATCAAAAGATTTCTATCAGAGGATAGGGCCTAACCGGACAGCTGTAAACCAGTTCTAAAGGTTTGCAATATTTGTGTTTTTCACTAAAATAAATCTAACAAAATAGGATAAATTGATAATCTAACTTACCTTCTTTAGGAAATCCCGAAAGAATTGTTTATAGAAGCTCAGTTCAATTTGTAATTTTATAACTTCTTTAGGAAATCCATGGAAATTGCGCTAACTTATTATGAGAAAGAAATTCCAAACATCAAGCTCTATTATCCCAACTAATCTGACCAGAAAACAATATAATTTCTGAATGCTTTTTATGCAACTCGCAAGATTGGAATTAACATACAACTTTTACGTTATGTTTGAATCTTGGATTTTAGTAAGAAAAAAACAAAAGAATAAAAAAATGAAGCACAAAGTATATCATTAAAATCCAAGAACCAAACATAGCATTAGTGACAAAACATTAGAATTAATCAAGGATATAACTTCAACTACTAATAAAAATCATTTTGCCTAATGAAAACAGAATCCGCACACAGTACATGTTTGAGAACATCATACAAAAAGTGCACTATAAAGGTTAACAGATTACATATGGTTTATACTGTTGCATGATATTAGAAAGTAATAGGACTGCATACCTTGAGGATAAGTCACCACTTATTATTATTCTGTAGAGCATCTCTTCTCTAATCAGTTGTCGCTTTTGTGGTGACAGTATCAGACAATGTTGGTGAAATGGACACCAACGAGAAAGTCAAGAAACTCTCAAATCAATAGCAATTCAACGTCTTTTATCATTGCAGAACTGGAAAAATAAAAAAGAGAAAAAAACTTAATAACCGACGGGCAATAGTAAAGTTAATTTTTGTGGTCGTCTTGCTTCAGAACATAGCATTCCACAGTAACGATTAAGTCACGAATCACAGTTCAAAAAAGTAATGGGGACTTCACAAAAAAGAGAAGTAACTTTAACTCATAATCTTCCTCAGAACCAAAGGCCTAAAGTCCATGAACAAGATTTTCCACTACAGGAAGATACTCGACACAATTTCTAACTGAATATGTGCGGTTAGAATAGCTAGAAGATCGCACAAATAGTCGTCGTGTATACTAGTTGAGTTTACTGCATACCCAATCGGTTACAGTGGGTCGTATCGTATTTTCATTAAGAATCTACTATAACCTTGTAGGTATTTCACAAAGAAGTTTCAACATTTGATCATAGTTACTTGCCCGAAATAATTGTGAAATTTCTTCTAAAGTTAAACAAGTTTTCCATTCCTATTGACACTTAATCTAAAGCTGTCTATAATCAGTCCACACCAAAAAAATCAACTAACCCAGCATCCATTGTAGATTCTGATGAAAGTAGAAGGATTTAGATAGAAAGTAAAACATTTGGATCCTAAGAGTAAGAATGATAATACGCAAGCAATTACCACCAGTATAATCATAATGTACCAACAAAAGATTTCCAGGCTGCAATCAACTGGGCTTCTTCCTAGTCGGGGACATAACTTCATATATCAGCAAGATGCATGGATAAAGGAAGGCCATATAAATAGAGAAAAAAAAACTGCCGATCATTAAATTGTGATTCTTTCAGTATACGGTTCTATTAGTTAAAGCCACATGATCTAACTGATTTGTAGGACATTTAAGTCATTATTGAAATATAATTGCTACTTAATAAGTATAGAAATAGGTGTACCGAAGAACTGAATCAAGAGAAGGCACCAGAAGATTGATGTGCTGACAAGCTACATGATAAATAAATCCAAAATAATGTGCATGATTGGGTGCCTATGAGCAAGCATCAGGTATTGTGCACTTAAGGGACATGAAAAACCAAGGCACAAATGGAAAAAACAGTGTCATTGAGGTTGATATACATGCAATACGTAACATAATACGGTTATTTTTTTCTTACTTTTCAAAGATTCATAAATAATAACCGTTTCATATATCTATCAGATATTACAGATCAGGGATTTATATAAAGCAAAACGGCGCGATCACAAATTAGGAATAATTGTTAAGAATTAAAGAATTGGAAGTTGGATTCCTTGCCTCAGCTAAAAGACATACCCCGAAATTGGAAATTATTCAAGGAACAACTCCAAGATCAGGCTCCAGAAGCATTACAATGCTAACAGCCAATAGGTATTTTGGTGCCTAAAGAAAGCTAAGAGATAGGCCAGTAATATTTGCTATGGTAACTCCTCAACCTGCCTGCCCTCCTGCAGTAAAAGTGATAATGACATGCCCAAGTTTCTATATAGGTATCAGCAGTCAATACAAATCCAACAACAAAAATGCCCTTATGAAGAAGAATGATTTATGTAAACTACATTTCTTGAGACAATTAAAACTCTGATATCGACCTACACACAGAGTAAAACTTGAAAATAGATAAAAGGGAGAGCGACGCAAACATAATTACATGCATAAGAATAGTCACCGCTTCTATAGTTTTTACACATTATTAAAAATGCAACGAAAAGCTGATGGGAAAGTGATGGGATAGGATAGATTATTCTTCATTACTTATTATCAGGATTTATCTTGCTTTTTAATTTCAATAATTCATATCCCAGTAGGCTATTTCATATGCTCGTAACGATATTATAAAACAACTCCGGGAGTTGGGCGCTTGACAAATTGGACAGTTGAAGTTCCTTCAGCAGCTAAAAGAGCATGTTTAGTTCAGTTAACATCCAACTTCCTTCAGCTCTTTGGTCCCACAACTTTCTTTTAACGTAAAACCAGATTTTCTATTGTTATTAAATTTCAATGCAATTAACAATGACTTAAATCACACTTTCACTAGTATGATCCTACTTTAGGATTCTAGTCATTTTGCTTCACCATTTGTTCCTGTATCAAAGTTTAGTCAGACTACAGCTATCTATCAAACATTCTCTTTGGGAAAAGGTATGTTCTTGATATATATGATGACTACTTGTCCCCCAACAATTTCAAAATCCATATTTTCCAACGGATAAAACTGACAAAATCAACTCAAACCTAATTCACTCACTCATACCTTGAACTTTGGTCATAGAAAGCAAAAAATATATTATTCGGAACATGGATGGACATCAAATAAGGCACTTTATAAGTAGCCTACAATCAAAAAGAGCACTCAAGTGGTGAGACAACGAAACCTCACGATCCAGTTTGAAGCTTCAGCAAGGCCAAACTTTCCAGGATCATGTCACTAGGCAACATAGGATTTGAAAGCTAACCCAACAGCACACATCTAAATTCCTTTGATTGGCTCTTAATGTGATATCATTACACATGCCCAAGCTCTACATTACTTGTCCTGTTGACAATACATGTGTGCTCGATTCCTGCCTCATTCTTTCTTTTTTATGTGAAGCATCCATTGACATGACTGCTAATCCCCAAAAAGCTTGTACCTCCAAAGAGTGTTAACTGTATATTATATTTTAGTCATTTCGACAAACATATATTTCTCTTGTGAAATTTTGTACATAAATCAAAAAGGATGTTCTCTCCTACAATTGGATCAGAATTCCCACATCAGTTAGACATTCATGGGAAAAAGGCTCTGTTATTTGACTATGAATGCTCTACATCTTTTAATAGAATAAGATGGATCGATAACTCTACAAGACAACCGAGCAGTGGTGGATTAACACCTCACTGAAAAATGGGGAGAACTAGAAAAGAAACGAAGGAACCTGTTTTTCTCGTATTGCATACAAGGGAAATGTGACTGGCATGCCCAGCATTTTGTCTTACCATATACCACAAAGTAGTACAATAGTGGGTGCTAGGTGAGCTAAGTGAGCAATAGCAAATTTTGTTTGTTGCTAATTTATGTTAGCAAGAGTCTTGAAAAATAATTAGTCGGTTGCTAATTTATATTAATATGGGACTCATAAGAATAAAACCAAACCTCACAATCTGCAACACGTAGCAACATCCGCGGCACTGCAACCAAACAGACACAGCTAGCAGGATCCATGTTTTTCAATGCTGCAACAAGTACCAATTGCTTAAAAGTATAGAATGCCAACTTATCATAATTCCCCATCTCTTTGAATATATTGCGCACAATAGTAGAAAATAAAGATAGGCATATAAATGTCCAAGCAAAAAACAAGAGTCAAATAAGGAAAATATGAGAATTTTTAAAGCAGCATTCACATTATTACCATAGTTTGTTAAAGGCTCAAGGCGCACCATGGAGCAAACCCTCCTAGAGCCTTAGGCGCTACGCGCAAGGCGAGGCGCGTGCCTTTCGCACATGAGGCGCAAAATTAACAGAAAAAATAAAATATATATAAATTTTGTTTTTAGGCGACAAACAAGCAAATATAAGATTATAACTAGTTATATTTCATAAAACACATAATTCATGGCAATTCATAAGAGCAAGACGACCATCAAACACACAAGTGTTTGATGGTCTTGCTTCTTGGGAACCCCAAAACCCGAATCTTCTATTTTTGTTTGTTTTAAACTAGCCCATAACTTAAATGAAACAATTGGTTACTTAAAGAAGTGTTAAACATCTTGAACAACTTTTAAAAAGTGTGAAAAAAAAAAAAAAGATTTGTGTCAAAGGCGCGCCTTTGTGCACTTGTGCTCAGGCAAAAGGCGCGCCTCTCTGAGCATCGCCCGTCTTTGGGCTTCTGCGCGCCGTGGCCCATGCTCTAAGCATCTGGCCCCTGAGGTGCGCCTTTTACAACTATCATTATTAGCAACCAAAACTGGATTAAAACTGGAAATAAATAGAATGTTGTCAACATGAAACAAAATTGCACAGTAATAACTGAAAATGTGTAATATAGCTTCAACCTCCCAAAAGAGAGAAAAGGATATCAATGTAGTCACAGAACGCAACACCCATTTCTCCAGCCATTGTTTTTTCTATCTCTGATCACCAACACCCTCCGCATCCCCCCCCCCCCCCAAAACGACCTCCCTATGAAGTCCATTTAGCAACTGCTTCTTGCATGAATGATCAACCAGTATGGTAACTTCCAGAATCAATGCCAATCTATCCCATGCTTACCATGTTCACACACACACACAAAAACAAACAAACAAACAAACAAAGGTCAACCCATGCTTAGACACCTAGCAAGCAACTTAAACATATATTGAACTGACAAGGACAGAGTCACAGAAGTTAGGATAACCATTGGAAACTGATGTGCCAGTTTAAGGAAATTCACATTCCAACATAAAAAGTTCCATTTGCATTAGAGATGCTTCACAAGGCAGGCAAAAAAATTAAAAGAAAAAAAGTTCATTGGGGAGGAAGAACGGAATATTGCCTCATACAGCCATAAAAGGGGGAAAGAGCACTAAATTTTGTAAACCATGTAGAATTAATCATTATTGCTATAACAAAACAGTCTTGAGTAGGGAAAGAAGTTTTACATATAGATAGAAATCACTTTTTCCTCTCTTTAAATTACGTTCCTTAGTATAAGAAGTTAATCATGTAGTTTAAGAACCTTGTTTGTCTTTCCATATAGAAAGTTGTAAATATAAATTACAAATTAATAATTTGACTATAACAATATATGTAAAAGAATAGTACTTTTGGAAGAAACAGACACAAAGCGGACTTTTTTTATTTCGTAGAGAAAGTCAACTAGGACATCCTTTGTGAGACAGGGAGTAACAAATCAAAATTACTCTGGAAAAACAATCTTAGTTATTATATTACATATTCATTATATCTTGCGCCATATAGCGATTACTATCTCAAAAAGTATTTTCTTTCTTACCTATAGGAAACCTATATTTGCTTCAATCAAATTGGATTTTATAATTTCTGCATCGGCAATTCAATATAGATTGATACCCCATATATATGTTTCTTTTCCTGCCATCTCTTAGGAAGGGAAATAAAGCTTAAATTCATTATGCATACGCACTTGAGCTTTGAATTTCATTGAGTTCAATGTCAGTGGTTTTCAGGTAATGCTCTGTCACAGTATCTCAAATTAGCTTGAGATGGCATTACAGTCATAAATTTATTACAATTGTTTACATACTCTTATTGTATCACTTTTTCATATTGTTTGTATGCTCTATTGCAGTATCTGAGGAAGCAGTGAATCAAACTAAACACTTATCATATCACTTTTTCCGAACACCATCCTAAACATGCCAAGACAATTCCTAACTTCCTCGGACACTTATTAGTCATAGAATTTAGTTAAGTTCTGTTTCTAATATGAGTCTATTGAGTAGAAAAATGATAGTTGTATCATTGACAGAATTACACTCGGATTACCATCAGAGAGGACTCACAGCTACATTCAACAAACTTAAATGTGGGTCCAGCTTTATGCTCGTGTATACATCGTTCAAAATGAGGTGTTCTCCATTTCGTTATTTGTAAAAATGATATAGAAATGGTATTCATGTGTTCAATTAGTTCTAGATGTTGAGAATATCAAAAACAACTTTTATTTAGGAGTTCTGTTCATAAAGAAAATTAAAATGTTTCGATTTCAGAAACATCATTTTTAATGAAAGAGAATACTAAAAGTATTTCTTCACTTCTGCATTTATATACATATATATAAGATAATTATTTCCTTTTCCAGCACAGGCAAAATAAAGATGAAAAGTATTATGTATTATCCAATATTAGCAGACTTACTTGATAAAGATGACCTAATGAAAACATTATTTTCCTGCACACTCAAACTACTCTAACAAAATTGTTTTATCTGCTTATTATGAGTTCCTTAATGTTATTGACCCTAACAAGAACATCACCAAAAGACCTCGACTCTTTTCTTTCGCAATGTCCGAAAAGGTTTGTACAACAGCATTTCTAACATCTTAGAGCATGTTGGGAGCACTCATGAAAAAATCCATTTAGAAAATGAACTTCTTAATAAGTGACTTTTTAAAAAGCCTCTATGACTTCTCTAGAATGGACTTTTTGAAGGAGTAACTTATCCAAAAGTCCATTCTAAATTAACCGCCAAACATCAATTATTATTGAAATGGACTTATAGATCCAAAAGTCCATCTCAAAAGTGCTCCCAAACAAGCACTTAATTATAGCTCCTCAATTTGGTCTTGTCCATTTTGACAAATAAATCAGAGAAAGATGGGTTTTCCTTGAACTTCATAGAAGTTCACAAACTGAGATCAGATTACTAGAGTCCAATGAATCCCAAGTTTTTAATTTCACATATAACAATCACCATAACATAAAAATAGAGTAAATACGCCAATGAATGAAACATTATCCATGAAGAAATATTGTGGAGAAAATCATCTCATCCCATGATTAGCATATTTTTAGCCACACCAAAGGAAAAACTCAAGAAGCAATGAGTGTTAACTATAGTTGTGAAACAACAAATATATAGGAAGGAGTAAGTCAACCAAACACTAGCCATTATATCCTAAAATCACTTTTTCCATGCCCTGTCCTAAAGATGCCAAGACAATTCCTAAATTACTTAGCAGCTTATTAATCATTCGCACTCAATTAAGTAATGTTTTAATGAGTCAGTTGTGTTTAGAAATGATTAACTATATCATTGACATATTACACTAGAATTACTATCAGAGATCACAACTACATTCAGTACAATCCGCTTCTATTCTTCTGAATCCAGTTGTACTTCTTATAAGCAAAAAACTACACTCAGTAAAATCAATATTATATGAACTTAAATGGGGCTAGCTCTATATTCATGCATAAAATATGGCACTCAAAAAGAGGTGTTTTTGAATTTTTATTAAATCGTAAAATTAAGATAAAAGTACTCATCCATGTGTTGAATTTGGCTTAGATGTTTCAGTATCTCTGTTTCCAACTTTATAGAGTTCATAAAGAAAGATCTGTTTCAGTTAATTACAAAAACAAAATATTTCATTCCAGAAACATGAATTGTTGTAATATGTCGTGCTGCTATGAGGTAAGGTAACTATCACTTTACTGCTTCATAACTATACAAGTTGGAAGTTGCTTCAACTCCCAGCTTAGGCATCATGATGTCTCAAACATAAGAACAGAAACTTCTGCAAACAAAATGGAAAACTTATTCCATACCACCCATTTTCAGCACACTTACTTGGTACACATGAACTGCAATAACAGACTTCTTTCCTGCAAAAGACAAACTACTTAACAAGAATGGTAATCTTTTTTTATTTATGAGTTCGTTGATGTTAGTGATCCTAACTGGACACATCACTTGAAAAGGCCTTGAAGCATTATTTTCTTTGGCAATGTCCCAAAAGATTTCTACAACAGCATTTTAACAATCTGGACAATTTAGCTCCTTAATTTGGCCTTCTCATTATGACATAAAAATAAGAACACGGTTTTTAGCTCCTTAATTTGGCCTTCTCATTATGACGAATAAATCGGAACACAGTTAATAAGTTTCCCAATTTAAATCGTATTATTAGAAAATCTTCCCTTCCACCTCATACAGCAATCAAATAACTAAAATCCATAACTCGAATCCTATTCACTGATAATCAATGAACTGCACAAGACTGCAAAGAAATCAAGTCCGTATAATATATAGTAATCACCATCACATCACATAAAAAGACAGCAATTTTCTACATCAAACATATGATACATTATTTAAGAAGAATTAATGCTAAGAAAATCATCTTATCCCATGGCTAGCAATTTTTAGCCATAATAAAAGGAACAACCCCATTAAATGATCGAAAGAACATCTCAACTGGATTACAAAACTAACAACAATGGGTTTCCTTCTCCAAACTTAAAGAAAATCATGTAGTAGTACTAGTTCGAATTAAAGCTACACAATTTTCCCTTGCTTTTCAACTAACCTCACAAAAATTTCAATTAAACGTCTTTACCCTTGTTGGGATCACTGAAGATTCGGACCCCAGTCTGCGCTTGACGCTGCCTAGTCCTAGCTGGCAAAATGTTGTCCAAATCAACCTCAGCAAGAGGATCATCCTCGAAATCACTCCCATCAAGTCCATCTGAGAAATCACTGTCAGAATCATCACTCGAGTCATCATCATCGTGGCCGTCGGAATCATCATCGTCGGAGTCCTCAAGCATTTTCCCCTTTCCTTTGTCGGCTATCATAATCCCTTTCCCTTTTCTGTCGACAATTTGGGCTTCCCCATTCACATCCTCATCTCCATCTTCGTCTTCTTCAGCATTATAGTCTTCTTCGTCGTCATCGTTTTCCTCGTCTTCCTCTTCCGCAGCAGCACTGTTGTTTAAATGTTCATCCAATTCAGCCACATTTTCACAGGGGGGGAGTGAAATGGAGCCGTTTTCCCCGGAGGGAACATCGATTTTCTGCCTCTTATGGGAATCGGATTCACCCTTGTCCTCTTCTAGCGATTTGCTAATGGAACTTGGGAGATCGAGCTTGCGTTTTTCGGGGAATTCAGCTCCTTCATCAACTGTTTTTACGTCCGCCATTGATGGTGGGGTTTGGGGATTAGGGTTTTTCGACTCACAGTCGCATATTAATATTGTACAAGAATATGTTAGACTATAGATATATGTGAAAATGTTTTATATTGCTGGTTTAATGGTTTTTGCATGTTGTAGAAGCCCCCGTTTAAACTTTAAAAAAAAAAAAAAGATTAGAATCAAATTATTTTAGTCCGTTTAAATTCGTGTTTTTTTGCCCCAGATTGTTGTTGGCCCAGAACTCATTAAGGCTAGCTACAATTTAACCAAACTAGTCTGTTAGCCGATCATTGTTTTAAAAATATAATATTGTTATTTTCAGGAAACTAAAAATACATTTACAGATTGTGTGCATCTTAAACACACTTTAGATTGAAGAGGTGCTTGTCAATTTGTAACAATTTTAAAGCGTGGGCTCGATCATGTCGGAGTCTCAATAATAGAATTACGCTGATCAATCTCTTGTCTTTCAGGTGGTAGAGTTATATTATAAGTGTGATTGATTGATCTATATTCAATCTCATACGAATGTATGTCTCCTCGCCTATTATCCCCTTTATACTAAAAAAATAATAATAAAATTGCGGTTAAATTCAGGCATTGTTGAATTAACTATAATTTATCCATCCAATTGCTCCTCTAGTGTGTAGATAAGGTTTACAAAAAATGAGCCCCTTCGCTATATCTAAACAGTCGTTGCCAATCAAGCTTATTCTTCATGTGATTTCAACAGCAAAACACATTGACAAAACACATGCATCCCCACCACCAAGATCCCTTGCAACCATCTACTAGGTTGTAGGACGTCCCTTAAGTGGTCATCGAGTTAGTATCCCTTGGTCATCTGACATGCCTTTAGATTTCCCCATAAGAGTCCACCTCACCCACAGAAGAAAGCATCAGATGCAGCCTTGTCCGTGCCCAATATACGGTTACGAGCTACACTGGTGAATAGTTTCCTTCAAATATGAAGCATCTATGTCGTGTTTGAGTTCCTACGACAAACAGAAGTTGAATTTGGTGGTGGATCGGAGTCCTTGATGACAATTGGGTTGTCCGGGCAGCCATCCTCCATCAGTTTACTGGTATCATTTACATCAATCGTTTTCACCGTCTCTAATTCGTCAGATCCTTTGAATATATATTTGATGTTCTTCTAACGACTTTCGCCTAGAATGAAATATTTTCGTGCAAGTGGCCAACACTGCAAATTGAGATATCTACATAATAGCAGAATGTTGAAGTAAATTTGATATGCATAATACTTCCTGTATATCAAAATAAAAGCTCCTTTCTTAAGTATAAAGTCAACCTGTTTAAATTTTTTAAATATATATACATATATTTTCATATTTTATAATTTTTAGTGATATTCAAAATTCAAGAACTATGTTCAGGTTAACCATGTATACATAATATAATGTGTTGGAAAACTTACAAATACTACCCTTAAATTTTAGTCTAATAAAAAAAAATCAGGTATCTTTCAAATTACAAAGATGCACTTATTGTTTTATTTTGCAAATTGCACCTATTAAAGAGGTATTTGCAAAACATACACAAACCTCAAGGAGATGATTGCAATGCTTCAAAGGAGTATTTATAATTTTGCAAGATGATTGATTTTTTTTTATTAATTAGACTAAACATGAGGGGTAGTATTCATAATTCACCTTCATATGTTTGATGGACGTCATTTCTTTTTGGTCCCCTTGCAAGTGATCATACTAGGCAATTCTTCTCCCCAAGGGCTAACTCGTGTAATTTTCAATACAGAATCATGGCAAGCACAAGTCTTTCATAAGCAGCTTATCAAGGAGTTCAAATGCAGGCAATAGCTTCCTCTCTGTAAAAACCAAATCAATTACTATACTCCATGTAAAAGGCTCTGGTTTAAACCCCATCTCCACCAACCCAAACAACAGAGTAGCAGCATCATTTGCATTTCCAGCCTCACAAAGACTAACTAATAACTCATTCGACGTGCGAAAATGGGGCAGAAAACCCTATGCAGCATCAGAATCAATAACTCCACTGCCTTCTCCAGTTCGCCTTCTTTGCACAAAAAATTTAACACAATTCTATAACTAGCCTTGTTAAGATAAACACCATCATTGGGTAGTCTCTCAAGCATGTTAAGAGCCTCATAATATCTATATTCCCTACACAATCCACCAAGAATCACATTAAATGTTACCTCATCTGCTCTGCAGTCATTTTCTTTCATCTCTTTAAGCAGCTCAATAGCTTCATCTGTTCTGCCAGCCCTACACAAGCAGTTTATTAAAGTAGTGTAAATAACGGTATCAGGCGTCAAGCCGACACCTTTCATCTCGATAAAAATTTCCTTGGCTTCCTCAAATTTTCCATCTCTACAAAGCCCATTCATTAAGGAAGAGTAGTTGAATGCATTGGGATTGCATCCATTTTTCTTCATAAAATCCATTATCTTCCTGGCTCTATCCGTTTTCCCTCCACGACAAAAGCCATTGATTAAGAGATTGTAAGTCAAGGCATCCGGCACTATCTGATGCTTCGAGACCATTTCCTCAAACAGATTAATTGCTTCTTCTAGTCTACCATTTCCACAAAGACCGTCTATTAGAGTTGAGTACGTGATCAAATCCGGGCAAGACATTTCAGATTTCTCCATCTCTTTCACCACTTCAAAAGCGGATTCTAGATCTCCTTTCTTACAATGATGTTTGACCAAAATGTTGAAGATGCATGTATTGGGCTGCAAGTGAAAATCCTTTCGAGTACTCAAGAGGAAAGTCCTTGCCAAATCAATTTGATTTGCATCAACTAGAATATTGAGACATGTACTAATGGCTTTGAGTGAGGGATTTGCACGTGCAATCGGCCGAATAAAATAAAACATTTCAAGCACCCTCTCATGCATAGATGATTTTGAGAAATGCTTCATGAGATTAAGAAATATACCTTCATGGAATTTGCAGGTCTCATAGGTCATCTGATGAAGAACAGCATCAAGAGACTGATATTTCTTGTATTGAGCAAGCTTATGAAGGATTATAGCATAAGTGGAGTTGTTATGCTGAAAACCCTTTTGGATTGATACCTTATTAAAAATTTCTAACGCAAGTTCAGGATTTTTCTCACGTCTTATCAAGTCGATGGCAGCCTCATGAGAAATATATTTGCTTTTCCTAGGGAATTCTCTCAGTGTAGCTGTATTTTCAGTAGGAGTATCTGCTCTGCATGCGGTGACCTTGAGTTGTTGGATAGGGGAGATGAGCTGCAATGTAGATGGTAATGATTCCATAGGCAGCAAGTGGACACTCTCACGGGAAAACCCTTTCATTATATCCACATCAAGTACTGGATCTCCTTGAAGCTGTTGAGAACAAAGAAATGTAAGGATAAAGAAGCTTAATCAAAGCCACTTGGAAGGCAATAATCCACCTCATTATAG
This sequence comes from Rehmannia glutinosa, assembly GCA_016081115.2. Classification (NCBI taxonomy): domain Eukaryota; kingdom Viridiplantae; phylum Streptophyta; class Magnoliopsida; order Lamiales; family Orobanchaceae; genus Rehmannia; species Rehmannia glutinosa. Next base: position 15,708 of record JABTTQ020000334.1, on the reverse strand, counting down.
TACATACAGAATAAATTAAATGTTACAGAATTACCAAAACGTAGAAACACTATAAATGTGTAGGAACCAACAATCATCTATTAAGTATTCTGTTGTCAACTAGTATGGATATGAATAGACTTCAGTAGCAAGGTACGCCCAGTAGTTCATTAAGAAAGAATAGGAAAGCGAAAGATTCTTGTCAGAGCAATATGCTACTTATTAGTGATTTTAGTTTTTTAACATGGCATAAATCTAAATTGACGACTACTTTTCAAGTATAGGAAATTACTGGTAAGAGAAAAAACACAATCATGAAGATACACTTGCACTACAAAATAAATCCAGGGAGTAATTTGTAAACAGCCAAAACACCCAAAAGTTTGCACTACAAAATAAATCCAAGGACCGCAAATAATTACAGCATTACAATGAAATCCACAGCAAACAACACAAAACTATCTTATGATATTCATCTGACTCATGCAGGAAGAAAAGAATAACTCTGGTAGAGTTAAAATATGAGTATCTTGGATAAAACTGAATAAAGCTTGCTGAAAGTAAGACTGATGGAATTCCCAGATAACTTGAATACCCAATCCAATACAAAAAGAACACTTTACAACTCAAAATCCATGAATTTGATCTTCAAGTCATCAAGCCAAAAACTTTAACCAACTTAAACAAGGACAAAAGATTAAAATATCAGTTCACTCAATACACAGCTAAAATTAGGGGTGGGCATTCAGGTCGAATTTCTCGGATTCAGCTAACAGGTATCTGCAGGTGGCATGTTCGCTATCTGGCATTGAACCAATTTTTTCACATACCCGAACTGTCCTCTTTCATAAAAAATAACAAATAGAAAACAAAACCAAAACCAAAACAAAACAAAATGCCAAGGCAGAATTAACTACAAACAGACGAGGGAGCTGCTCTATAGTGGCCATTAGTTTTTGGCTTCTGTAATTCCATTTCCAGGAAGGTGCTTGGGTGTAACAAGGTCTAGGGCATCTTAACAGATTCAGATCGATTCCTTAATCTACTTCATAGTTTCCACCCATTTCTTCTCGTTTCAATTTATGCTTATTTGCTCTATTTGCTTAAACAGAAACAGAACCAGAAACAAAACACAATGCCCTGATAGCTAATTAGCTCTTCCTATATATTGTTTGTAATCTTCTGAAAAAACTTACCGTCACAATAACCGGAAGCAGACCAGAATCCGCCAGCCGCAGTGGAAAGTGTGAAGGGGCGCTTGGCTGATTGGGACGAGCTTGGGGCTTGGGAGTCGCTGTTTTTCTGTCTGTGATTGTGAAATGTAAATGAAAAGAAGAAAATCCCCATTCTTGTTAGGCTTAATTGCAAAAGATACCCTGTAACTTTTTGTAGGTGGCATTTTAGGACAGTAATTATTAAGCTTGCAAAATATGCCCTGTAAGTTTATAAAATTTGGCAAAATTGGTCCTATAAGTTCTTACCTAAGCAAATTTTGTCCTATAAGTTTTGAATGATTGCAAAATTAGTCTATGGGGTATTTGGATATTCTTATAATACCATTTATGCCCTTATTCATACATATTGCTAATTTGACTATGTGTTTTGCCTAAAAATGGTATCAGAGCCCAGGTTTATTAAGAACTTTTAGTTATATTTATTATTTTATGTAATTAACAATTGGTGAGGAGAATTGTCTCCGAGTATATGGATCCGGACAATTGTCCGAGATGTACGCCGTATAGGATATATCGTCAAATTTTGACGATGTATGCACAAGAACACCAAGATAAGATCGCATATCGGAATCACCATATGAGATGCAAGATAGTCTGAGGAGCCGATAGGAAACTCAAACATCATGAGAGACAAGCAACATATTATCTCGAATTTCCTCACAAGAAATCGATATTATATGTTGATCGATGAATCATCAAGAAGAAGTCCATGAAAAAGGATATTAGAGAAGTCCGTAAGACGGCGTGCGAAACTATGGCAACCGCCATATTCATCTACCAACACAAGTTCATCGGATCCAAAACCAGATGGAGACGATGGTGAAATATCGAGAAGGAGACTCTGAAATCCTTCATGATATTCAAAAACGAGTCAAGAACCTGGAGGATGATCAAGTTCATCCTAGGAAAGAAACGATTGATTTTGGGATAGTACCTATTTACACCAAAAAGTGAAACCAACCGAAGTGATACGAAAAATGACATGATGAAAAGCTCATTGCTATCATCAAGGAAAATCCATCATAAATTAAAAGGATGGATATGGAAAAAATGAATATTAAAGATCTACATGACCTTGCGGAATCCTTCACAGATTAGGAATTGTAGATTTAAAGATGAACACAGAGATGAAATCGTAAGTCCAAGCGGCTACGATAATCTGGAGGGGGGGTGAATAGATTATCTCCATCTTTTCGATTTTACCCTTTTTTGAACCAAATGCTCAAAGACAATAATAAAGGTGCGGAATGTAAACAACACACGCCGATTTATAGAGGTTCAACCCACCTAGGGCCTAATCCTCTACCACCCCAAAGATATCCTGGATGGATTTCAAAAAGAAAAAAAGCTTTTATTAATTACCAAAATTAATACAACACCAACTTACAACGACACCTTGAAGAGCACCACACTCTTATTCAACACCACCTTTGAGATTACCACAATCTCTCTTGAAGATTACCACAATCTCCAACGGCACCTTGTGAAGATTACCACAATCTTCAACCTCAAGAATACCAAATTCTTCAACACCTCAATAAGAAGATTACCACAATCTTCTTACACCTAACACCTAGATCACCCAAGTGTGTTCTTACTACAAGAACACTCACAAGGATATCTTGTGTTGAATGATAACCCAAAAATTCAAGATTACAACTCGATAATGAATTATACAATTGAGTGCAAGTGTAATCAAGAATAGCCTAGACCTCAAGGATGTGAAAGTGATAAGCTAGGCAAATTACAACAAGAATAATGACAATAGAAGACCAAGTGTTTGCTTGAGTATATCTTGTTGTGTTGTGTTGTTCTATCTTCTTGTTGTGCTTCAAATCTTCCTCTATTTATAGGAGATGATTGATACTTGATAGGCTCCTCTTGGGATCCGATATCTACAAAAAAATTGAAATTAAAATCAAGATTATAGTCATAGAAATCAATCCCACAATTTAGGGAAAAGTTGTTTGCCGCACAAATCTGTTAGAATTTTCTTTGTCAAACTTAGGGCCGCACTAATACAGAGAATTGAAGAGCGTAGCAAAATTTACACTGGTTGACCGCCCAGGGGGTCCGACTGGCCGACCATGGGTTCGACCTGGCCGCCCACAGGGACCTGGTCACCCTTCATGATTTTTGAGTTACAGGAGTTCTCAGAATCTCTTGGTACGGCCGCCTTTGTGCGACTCGGGTCGACCGACCTCCGGGTTTTCCAAAATGTCTCGTTTACTTTCAAAACCAATCTTTCAAACACGGGATGTTCGGTTGAACACGAGACAAAAATGTTGTCCAACATTTTATCGAAAATAACCTTCAAGAAATACTCCAAAAAATAGTAAAAACATTTTAGACCAATCGAGAGTATTAGGACAACATTTAGAAACATAGTTTGGATGTAAAAACCCATTGATACAACATCATTAAATGTGTTGTCCAATTTTTGTTGAAAATAAAACTTGAAGAAATACTCCGGAAAATACTAAAACCATTTTAAATCATTTAGAAGTATTTGGACAACCTTTAAAACCATTGTTTTGGTATAAAAACAAAATCATCAAAATCATGATAAAACCATTTATCAAACAATCTCCCCCTTTTTGATGATTACAAACCAAAACAATTTTAACGAGGTCGATTTTGAAAACAAAACAATTTTACCTAAGCAAAAGAACTATCATTGTGAGCGACAACATTCCACGCAAATAATCACAAGGATGGGAGTAGAGATATTAAACATATATAGCAAAAAGCTCCCCTATCAATATGCACAACAAGAATAATGTAAAAGCAATCAACCACAAGCTAAAAGCTTAGCTTTTACATATTGATCTTAAGTTCAGAGCTTATAAGCTCCCCGTCAACAAAACATCATTAGACAAGTATATGAGTCCATCATACAAAAATTGGACTAAGTATAATGCACAACTTATGACTTTAGGAAGTCATAGCTTATAGCTTCTTTCTCGAGCTTATTTTAGCTTTTATGAGCTAATGAGCTTATAACCTGTTTTCTCCCTTTGGAATCATCAAAAAGAATGTTAGTACGATAAAAACATCGTATAATCATATCAAAGTGCGTAACTAAACCGATGTATCGAGCTATTTGAACATTGAAGCTTATAGACCAAATAGGAGGAAAGAGTCGATCATACGACTTGTAGAAGTCAAAACCCATTTGATTTGCAAAACATGATCTCTATAAATATACAAGGCTTTTGAAATCGAGAGAATCATGTAAGTGATGAATTTTTCATTGAGACATATTATCGAACACTTGGCGGGCGTCAAAATTGAAGAGATAAATATAGCCCTTGTAAATGTAATCAAGCCAAGTTTTTCATCACCAAATCAGTTTAAACACAATACAATATATCATAAATAACAATCTCATCACAAACATATACAAATTTCATCAAGAAAATACATATAGGTCGAGTTCTCAAGGTTCAACCCAATTGAGATAAGGAAGTAGAATTCTTACCATTTAATCGGTAAAGACGAGCAATGATGATGATAATCGAGCCTAAATACATCCAAGATATGAAATGTATGCAATAAAACACATTTGAAGTGAAATGTGTGTGAAATTTGCAAAAGGGGACGAAATAGAGAGGAAAACCTTAAACCGCCAAAATACAAGAACATAGATGGTTTTAACCAATCTTAAGTCACGTGGGCGGCCGTCGGGAGCATAGGGCGACCGGTCGAGCTAGTGGGCGACGGCGGCCCCGCCCGGGCCCCCACCGTTCTCGTTCGCTTTTGAAATTCCAAATTTGATCCAAAATCCGATTTTTCGCCCTAAGTTTTGAAAACGTGCAAAATGCAAACGTAGGCCTCATTCAATATACATTATGTCATAATCAAGCTCGAAATGAGGTAAAATACTCGGCGGTGAGCGATTAAAAAGTCCAGCGAGTTATCCTTGAGACTAATTAAACACATCTCAAGTTTTTGTTAAACATGCAATCCCTTTGAAAAAATATCGAATCTCAATATGTTTAGTTCGATTATGACGAACCATATTTTGAAAAATTATTATCACCGGGCTTATTATCCCAAAAAATAATAACGTTTTAAAACTTTGGATGAACAAGTCATAAGAAGAAGTGCCTTACAAATATTTGAAAATTTCTTTTAACGACGCTTTAATGAGATTCGTTGGGATTGTTTTAAGTCGAGCATATAGACATAAGATATATAAAATGTCGAGTCTTAAGGAGTAATAGATGAAGATAAGCATACCTCAAATTTGTTTGTCAATCATCATGCCTACTTCAACCTTTTTCAATTTTCGCATATGTAGCCATATAGGTTGAAATGGTTCTTTCCTTTTCAATGCCTTATTTCTTCTTTTCTATACTTTGAGTGTGGAATATAACCACCTTCTTGGCATTGTTGAGCTTGAATTCCAATGAAGAAATTGAGCCCTCATCATGTTCACCTTATGTTCACCTTGCATTGACTTGGAAAAATGTCTTGCACAAATATTCATTAGTAGCACCAAAAATATCAACATAAATTTGCACAAGTAAACAATCTTGCCCTTTTTCAAAAAAAATGTAGTATCAACTTTACCTCTTGTAAAATCATTTTGCAAAAAATAGCTAAGTCTATCAAACCATATACGGGATACTTGTATCAACCGTCATGGCCTTTTATAAAAATCATTTGCCTAAAATTTTAAACTCCGATAGACTTCTGTTTGAATAAAACCATTTAGAAAATTGGATTTAACATCCATTTGGTAAAGCTTGAAATTTTCTCAAAACAAGAATGGGAAAGTAAAGTGCAAATAACTTCTAAATGTGCTATGAGTGCAAATATTACATCAAAATCAATACCTTCTTCTTGACAATACCTTTGAATTACTAACCTTGCCTTGTTCATCAAACTTGTTACGAAATACCAAAAATTTCTACAAAATCTCAACAAAGAATCTTGCACACGAGCATAGTAATATCGAATAATAGATACACTATTTTAAGCACCACATACTATGCATCAACAAGAGTCTAATAAATCATTCAAGTTCAAATAAGCTTAAGGAAGCTACATAAGGTCTCTTTTGAAATTAGACAATAAGAGAGCACATAGTTGAGACCTCATTTACAAGAATCATATGAACAAGAGGTTTGACATAAGTATCCAAGAATAAAATGCATAACTTAGTAGATCAATTGTTTTATCAAAACAAAATATAATCCTTTACAAATCTTGGATAAAACAAGCTATGTCAAATAATGCCTTTCAAAAAAAATCAACACATCCTCTTAATGGAATTTGTATAAAATAAGCACATAGTCATATGGCACAAATGTATCGAGTCTATAAGATGAATACCAATGATGAGCGTACCTCGATAGTTTATGTCACTCTTGACATATTATGACGTAGATAGCCACTTTGTGAAGATACATGAGTCCTACACAATTCTTAAAACAAGACTAGCACAAAACAATATGATACAAGTGTAGGCTTAAAGTAATAAGATATATCACAAATAAGCTTATGCCATAAAAATCCATAGGAGATAACAACATATAAGTCTAAGTCCACAACATGTAAGGTCTCATTTTTCAAAATATTTTAAAAACACATAAATATATGTAGAAGACCTTATAAATTTTAAAACTCATTTTGCGATTTAAACACAAATAAAAAACATGCAAAAACAAAATGCATATTTAAATAAGGAGATACGGTTTACCAATTTCGCCATTTCCATGGGTTGTGTCGTTCCCATTGTTGATGATATCTTCCCGTTTGAAAATCTTCATGTTGATGGTGGTTTCTCCAATTACTCCATCTCCAAGGATTATATTCTTCCCTTTGTTGATAATATTTCCTTCTTGGAAATTCATTTTGGTGATGTCTTCTTCTTTGATCAAATGAGATGGTCATTTGATGTCTCCTTGGTGGTATGAATTTTCTTCGATTGTTATTTCATCGGGTACCTAATATAACGTTGTTTTGTGGTACCCTCAAGTGCTTGGGTCCTTCGGGATTAGTCTTGAGACTTTTAGGTCTCCAACAATAATTAGAGTTATTTCTAGCCCGACAAGTATTTACCGTATGACCCTTCTTACCGCAATAAAATCACGTAATATTACTAACATGCATAGGAACTCGATTCTTTTTCATATGCTTGACAATATTAGGCTCATGATCAAATTCACTATTCAAGTTATCACAACCATTAACATTCACAATATTGGGTAATTTATTGGTACTCAAGTTGGATTTTGATAATTTATTTTTCAAGCAATTTATATCCTCAACAAGAGTACTATTTTGTTTTTCAAGGTTTCTAACCTTGTCGAGTGTGGTGGTGTGAGCACATGATAGTGATTCATAGGAAGTAAATAAACTATCCTTTTCATTTTTCAAAACATTGAGTTCCTTTTTTCAAATTTTTGTACTTAACAAGTAAATTTTGCAATTCATTTTGAAGATCATCAAATCATTTTGCAAATCACTATAATCATTTTGAATAACAATATCATAAGAAGTAGAGGGTTTAAGACATACCTCGTTTTCTTCTTCGATGCCCATAAGACAATGTTCAACTTCTTCATAGTTGGAAGTTGTAAGAGGCTTGTTCCTTAGATTTGACATTGTATCCCTTTGAGAAGTAGATGCTTTTGAGTTGCTCCTATCATTTGCATATACTTCATGAATGTCTTCTAATTTTTGCCATACTCCATGAGCCGATCGAATTCCTACGATATGATCAAATTCCAAATTAGTAAGTGAACAATATAAAATATTTAGAGCTTTACCATTTAAGGAGATGATTTTCTTCTCTTCATCATTTAGCTCTTTGAGGCCTTTGGAGGTGTGTGGTGTGTCTTTCATCGGAATGGATTCTCCATTTATGACGATGTTCCAAATATCAAACCCGCAACCTTGTAGATAACATTCCATTCTTTCTTTCCAAAATATAAAATTTTTGGAATCAAATAGTGGTGGGTTGGTGGTGGAGGTGCCATAAGATGAGCTTCGTCAGTAGCCGACGATCGTTCCTCTTCACTCGCGATGTGAAACGAGCTTGCCAAAGAGTTTAACTCGATACCACTTCCAAGCGGCTATGATAATCTAGAGGGTGAATAAATTATCTCCATCTTTTCGATTTTACCCTCTTTTGAACCAAATGCTAAAAGACAATAATAAAGGTGCGAAATGTAAACAACACACGTCGATTTATGGAGGTTCAACCCACATAGGGCCTAATCCTCTACCACCCCAAAGATATCCAGGATGGATTTCAAAAAGAAAAAGCTTTTATTAATTACCAAAATTAATACAACACCAACTTACAATGACACCAAGAGCACCACACTCTTCTTCAACACCACCTTTGAGATTACCACAATCTCTCTTGAAGATTACCACAATCTCCAATGGCACCTTGTGAAGATTACCACAATCTTCAACCTTGAAGAATACCAAATTCTTCAACACCTCAACAAGAATATTACCACAATCTTCTTACACCTAACACCTAGATCACTCAAGTGTGTTCTTACCACAAAAACACTCACAAGGATATCTTATGTTGAATGATAACCCAAAAATTCAAGATTACAACTCGATAATGAATTATACAATTGAGTGCAAGTGTAATCAAGAATAGCCTAGACCTCAAGGATGTGAAAGTGATAAGCTAGGCAAATTACAACAAGAATAATGACAATAGAAAACCAAGTGTTTGCTTGAGTATATCTTGTTGTGTTGTGTTGTTCTCTCTTCTTGTTGTGCTTCAAATCTTCCTCTATTTATAGGAGATGATTGATACTTGATAGGCTCCTCTTGGGATCTGATATCTACAAAAAATATTGCAATTAAAATCAAGATTATAGTTTGTTAGAAATCAATCCCACAATTTAGGGAAAAGTTGTATGTTGCACAACGGTTAAATTTTCTTCATCAAACTTAGATGGCGACCCGGTCGCGACTAATCTGAGAATTGAATTGAAGAGCGTAGCAAAATTTACACTTGTTGACCGGTCCAGGGGTTCGACCATGGGTTCGACCGGCCGCCCCCATAGGGACCGGTCACCCTTCATGATTTTGAGTTACAGAGTTCTCAGAATCTCTTCAGGTACCTGGGCCGCCCTTTTGTGCGACCGGTCGACCTCCGGGTTTTCCAAAATGTCTTGTTTCTGCTTTCAAAACCAATCTTTCAAACACGGATGTTCGGTTGAACATGAGACAAAAATGTTGTCCAACATTTTATCGAAAATAACCTTCAAGAAATACTCCAGAAAAATAGTAACAACATTTTAGACCAATCGGGAGTATTAGGACAACATTTAGAAACATAGTTTGGATGTAAAAACCCATTGATACAACATCATTAAATGTGTTGTCCAATTTTTGTTGAAAATAAAACTTGAAGAAATACTCCGGAAAATACTAAAACCATTTTAAATCATTTAGAGTATTTGGACAACCTTTAAAACCATTGTTTTGGTATAAAAACAAAATCATGATAAAACCATTTATCAAACAATCTCCCCCTTTTGATGATTACAAACCAAAACAATTTTAACGAGGTCGATTTTGAAAACAAAATAATTTTACTTCGGTTAAAAGGAACTATCCGCTTGTGAGCGACAACATTCCACGCAAAGATAATCACAAGGATGTGAGTAGAGATATTAAACATATATAGCAAAAGCTCCCCTATCAATATGCACAACAAGAATAATGTAAAGCTATCAACCACAAGCTAAAAAGCTTAACTTTTACTTATTGATCTTAAGTTCAGAGCTTATAAGTTTCCCTGTCAACAAAACATCATTAGACAAGTATATGAGTCCATTATACAAAAATTGGACTAAGTGTAATGCACAACTTATGACTTTAGGAAGTCATAGCTTATAGCTTCTTTCTCGAGCTTATTTTAGCTTTTATGAGCTAATCAAACTTATAACCTATTTTTGTTGAAAATAAAACTTGAAGAAATACTCCGAGAAAATACTAAAACCATTTTAAATCATTTAGGAGTATTTGGACAACCTTTAAAACCATTGTTTTGGTATAAAAACAAAATCATCAAAATCATGATAAAACCATTTATCAAACAAAACAACATTAGTTACCTATGATGCGGCAAAGGTAGACCAATTCACCTCCACCACCACCAAAAATCCCAACGTAGAAGAAAGCGGGCTCAAATCACGGAACCTGGGATGAGAGGATGCATCATGTTGATATTTCACCACGGAGATGAACCACTTTCGGGAATAGGAGCTCGGCAACCTCTTGCAGAACTCGACAACCTTCTAGAAGGCTAAATGTTTATCAAACGCCTTATGGAAGATCGCATCTCAACCCAATACATCCATATGGGTTGATGTTAAATCTGGATATCCCAGATTTTAAAAATAGAGAAGTTCTCATTGATGAATGGGCTTCAGCTATGAGGATTGCAAAAGAACCCTCGATCTTACAAAAGATTCATTCATTTTACTCCTTGAAATGAGTCTTGAGGGATCTCAGAAAAGATCGCATGGGATATGACCGATGCAAGTACGAAGAGTGCGGTCACATCCATAGAATCACTAAAAGGAATTGTCGATGATATGGCAAAACTATTCAAAATCCGGTTTATCGGCACAGGTTACTTTGAGGGATTAGAGGATGAAAAAAGAAAAAGATATAAACAAGCCCTCTATAGCCTTGAGTTACATGATATTTGTCATATTGACGAATATATCAAGTTGTTCACCGAGTACATGTGGAAATCCAAGATTGGAGATAGAGAAGCTTCACAACTATTCTTTGCTAAGATTCCGAGTCCCTGGAGAGAAATGCTAATCAGGGAATACAAGGATGGAGCAGAATTAGATACAGTGGCCAGAAGAATGTCTTTCTTAAAGGCCAAGTTATCTGAATGGTGCTACCAAGCATCATCAGACCGAATTACAAGAGATTACGAGGAATTAATAAAGCAGTTCCTCTATGTTGTGTGGACGATGATATCCCAACAGTTGTGGGAGGGCAACCAAGGCGGCACAAGAAGAAGAAGGATAGAAGCCATCCATACCACTCGTAGGAAACGGCAAAAAAAGCGAGTCTTCATGGAAACCTAGAAGGTTAAAGTCAAAACAAAAATCCCGGTTACAAATTAGGGCAAAGACCAAAGACCGACCAGAGTAGAGCCTCATCATCCTGGTTCTAATCAAGCAAGTACCGTAGAACCCGGGAGACGAACTTTCGGCGAGCTCATACCAGGCTAATGAAAGTTTCGAGATTGTAATTGTTGGACATGCGGAGCAAGAGGACATATCTCAACTGATTGTCCAGACAACCAGAAACGAGGAATCAAACAGTTTGAAGCTACACCAGAAATTGAGGAAGCTGTCTACTATCAAGATCTTATACATGTGTATCAATTTGAGGATATACCTCGGATGAAGCATCTATGAAGAAGAGATCTATTCTCGATTGATGGAAGTAACTCCAGATCGTAATCGAGTGAAGAAGAAATTCTTCAATGGAGTCGAGAGGATATGTCAGATTCCTCTCACACTATAATTTCTCATAAAACTCTTATGAGGATCATGAAGGAAGATCCAAACCTTCAAATCTATGATGGGTTTACAATTGGAGCAATAGAAAAGGCGTTGGATAAGATTGGGTTTCGTAATAGAAAACACCAAATTATCCACAAGGTAACAACCGAATAATTTGCCATTCGATGGAGTTCTACTAACCTAATCGAGATGCAAGCTTGGTCCCTATTAGAAAAATACAGAGATCAAAAGCAGAGTTAAAAGAAAAGTTGCAAATACACTCTCATGGATTCATATCGGAGCCATAAGAGTCATTATTAAGGCAACATTCAAAGAAGGAATAGATTCGCCACTCAAATTGGCAATCTTTGACAAAACGAATCTCGCACCTCAAGGATTCATGCCTTGAGCGATTCTGAAATTTGTATCTTTGGGAAATTGGCATTTAATGTATATCCTAGAATTGCATACAATTTGGGAGATCGAGATTTCAACAGAGTCTTAACCCTTCATCAAGATTTCAAAAGAGATGATTTGATGAAATAAGGGAATAGACCCTACTCGATTACATACAAGATATCCCATGCTCTCTCGAATACACATCATTCCGAGGTATTCTTGAGAAAGGAATTTATTAAAGTCCCAGAATCTTTGAGGACTTTGCCAGTGGTTCTACCGTAAATTATTGAATCTCCAACTATCAAGGAGATCGATATGAAAATACAAGATCAACCTATCTTCAATAAAAGTCGAAGTCTCAGAGTTGAGCCAAGAAGAATGTCTTTCCAACAAGATAGAATGACGAGTAGCAGCCGTTGGGAAGAAAGGAGACCAAGTAAAATTCGATATCCCGGTTTTCAAAATAGCGAGAGCCGAACGCCTGGAAGAATGGCGAGAAGTTGAAGTAATATTCGACATCACTCAAAAGGATAATATTTTTCCTTGTGATGTTCTATATTATCTCCAACAACCAATAGCCGGAAGATATCAAGGAAGCCCGAAGATAGGTGAAATTGAGTTGACTATCGCAGAGTTGCGGGAAAAATCCCGAGCAATTAATACCGAAATTGAATTTCTTGAGGATCATAATCTTGGGAAAGATTACAAGACGGAATGGAGTTCACATGGCGGATAAAAGATACGTAATCGATGACCACTAGTCCATTCTCCATATACATTTCTATTGAATGTTATATGATAAATACAAGGCCGATTATTTCGCCGCCTATATTGGTCGGAGCCGGAATATGTACCGCAAAACTTCTGGATGTTTTTCCTAAAGAAATTGGAGAAGATTTACCAAATATTAGGAAGAGAATTCTCTAAAAGAATTCTTATTCTTAATAGAGAATTAAACAAGCATAAATCATGATCGGAGGCACGGTGGTACCCGTAGTACAAAGTAAAGACGCCACCAATCTATTTCCATGATACATCAATGAGATGTGTTCTTTGAGGAAACAATTTCCTACAAACATTCAAGCGATTTACACAGAAAATGAGACAAGAAGACTTATTTTCACAACATTATGTGATCATAAGATTATTGTCCGTAGATCGGGAAGCATTTTGACGAAAAATGCCTATTAATTTTTTCGCAGCAAGCGTGGTGATGAAGCCAAACTTTACAATCCAAAAATGGCGGATCGAAGGAAATTTGGTGAAACATTATTATCCTATAGACAATTTGGAAGAAGCTTCAAAGGATAAGAAGATAAGGGATAATAACTTGTATTCATTCAGAGTACAAGGAGAAGAACGAGTTACTCCAGAAGCCATTGCAGAATTATGGATGAGTCTAATGGATAATCCACAGAGTGACGTGACCCTAGAGGAACAAATATCGCTCAAGGATATCAAGAAAAATATCCAAATGAATTATAATGAAGATCCTTCGGCTTAGTGGGACAAGAACGAGCTCAAAGCATCCTTAAAAGTTAAGCCAGTAAAGGAGTACGAGTTTGTAAGATTCAAACCAATCCTTATGAATCAGGAAGATCGTGAGGATATGTAGAAGATACTTAAGGAACATCTTGACCTTAAGTTAATATCACCAGGAGTTTCTCCATACAAGAAGGGATTCTTAGTCGAAATCATGGAGAAATCAAAAGAGAAAGCGAAGATTTGTTATTAATTACAAAGGGATTAATAACATCTTAGAGTTCGACGGATACTATATCCTAAGTAGAGAACATCCGTTAATCTGTATCAAAGGTGCCAAGATATTCTCAAAGTTCGATTGTATGTCCTGGATTTTACCAGATCAAGATGGAAGAGAAAGCAAAAGTTCACAAATTTTTCTCCACACCACAAGGACATTATATTTGGAACGTGATGTCGATGGGATTGCTAACGACCCCAAATATATCAAAGGAAAATGAATAATCTCTTCAAAGATTATTTCAGCTTCATGTTCGGTATATCGATGACATTCTAATCGCATCAAAGAACATGAAGAGCATCTCAAACATTTGGAAATATTTTCGATGTTTGTCACAAAGAAAGACTAGCTTTCTTCAGAGAAAGACAGTGATTGCAATAAGACAGATTGAATTCCTCTAATTGAAAACGATGAATCTGGGATCATCCTACAAAGTCATATTGTAGAAAAGATACAGATTTCCGGATACGTTAAAAAGACAAGAAACAACTTCGAGTTTTCTTGAGTTGTTAATTTTGGGAATGTTCATAAACAATCCGCACATTACGGGGAAGGTGTTTAACCCATTGCTCAAGAAAGATGCAGATTCAAACGGGAGGATGGACATCAAGAAGAATTAAGGAAAAGAAGTTTGCAAAAAGCTTCCAAAACTTGCAATTCCACAGATGAAGATGTATTGGTGCTCTATACGATGTGCCGCAATTATTGGTGGGCAATGGGCTTACAAAAGCCACACCAAACGGAGAAGTGCCATTCGGGATATCAGCGGTCTATTTACGTACGCTGAAGCAACTCGGTGGCATATCAACGAAAAAGAATTCTTTGCAATGAAAAGGCTTTCAAAAAATGACCTTTATTTCTACCGCTAAAAAGTTTATCTTAAAATTGATAATTCAAGTGTTAAAGTTTTTTTTGAAAAACAAAATTGAATCAAAACCAAAAAAGCTAGAATACTTAGATGGCAAGTTGAATGTCAATATTATGATTATGATATTGTCATTATAAAATCTCAAAAATGTTCTCGCAGATTTTCTTAGCTAATGCTGTAAGGGCCAGGCCCGTCGGGCCGACTCCACCCCGCCCCGCCTAAGGTAGGGGTGGGTTGAGTATTTAGTAGCCCGCCAAAGGGCGGGCCTAAACGGGCTAGCTCACCGCGGGCCATGCTCTGCGGGCTAGCCCGCTTAAATTAAAAAAAAAGGAAAAAAAATAGATAGAATAGACAAAAAAATAGTATAATCGATATTTTATATTTTTATCTCTTATAAAAGTGTATATAATATTTTTATAAAATATGCATTTGTTATCCGTTAGTATATTTAATTCATTAAAATTAATAATATAAATAAAAAATATTTTTTCATTTTTTTTATTTTTTTAATTTTTTTTTGATGGGCCGGCCCCAACCCGCATCCCAAGTGGCGGGTTTTGGAGCCGTTGCTGGGTCGGCCCGCCGCCCATTTCGATTGTACTTCTAGATTTTCTAACAAAAGATGGAGGGAATTGAAACAATGTCAAAACACATGCTTGATTGATAGTGAAATGAGTAATGAGACAAATGATATTGGTTGTGAAGTTTTGCGCTTTGTTTGTATTGTTGTGTCATGTATTTTTCATTTTAGAGTTGTAATTGCTTGAGGACAAGCAATATTCTAAGTTTGGGGGTATTTGTTCACTTGGTTTTATACCATTGATTTGGGCTTCAGACTTGAGTTTTGTGTTGTTTTTGAGTATTTTGAGTCATTTTTGTTATATCTCATAAAAGTTGTGCATTAATTCCCATAGCTTTCGAAATACCTTGAGTGGTCAATCCATG